>JAOTQY010000001.1:30024187-30038607 GCA_026413445.1 Dolichallabes microphthalmus
GCCCGAGCCCGAGTAAAATTATATTAATTAAGCCCGAACCCGACCGAACCCGTCGGGTCCTGTCGGGTCCCGTCGGGTTCGGGCAAAGATCTTCAGCTCTAGTCCCACTAGAGGGTGGTGCAACATCCTCATCACCTCCCATGACTCCCTGAATGTAATTGCACTTTACAACAAAGTATTCATATGAAATGTCAGTAGTACAATATTTTGGGGATAGACAATAAATTTTTCTCTCTGAGACTCAGACATGCATAATTCTTTATTTCTATTTTTGTTCCTGTAACAATGGCATAGCGCTCAGTGTTGAGTGATACTGTAGCAACAGAGATTTACACACCTAGGGAAAGTGAACTGTGTGTTTGATGAGTTGGGTCAACTTTACAGGCTCCTACTCCAGCACGGTGCCGCTACTTGACCTCTGGGGTTAAAGGCCACAGCATGGAAAGCAAAGAGCATAGAGCAAGCTGCCGCCATCCAGCTACGGAAAACAGACTTCACACAGCGGGGTGGAAAAACAGGGTGGGTGAACTGGAACAGGCCTCGAAATGTTAGCGCCCTGCACCTGTTCAGAGGCTTTTTTCCACAACAAGTGGACACAGATATAAGCAGCAGACCCCTCCTCGCCCCTGGTGGCACGGTTTGGGTAACAAGTGCAATGCATTGCGTTCATGAGGTGTGTGTCAGCAAAGCTGCTGGAGCTCGATATTTATATGCAGCCAACACTCACTATGGAAAATATTCCACCATCTCCAAGGTCGCCCATCAAAATATCCCCCTTAGGTCGGATAGCATCCGCTGGGTGGACTAAATATAGACCAACTTTGTATTCGCTGAGCTAAAAGCGGCAACTGGATCGGAATAGTTTGCCACGACGCAATGGAGATGCAATAGTTCGCTTATTATAAACACATTGCACTGTATTTATAGACATACAAGACTATATTAATATCCCAGATATGGTGCCATTGGATATCTTATGAAGCCCATTGATTATTTTTGGACATTTCATGTCTCGTCACATCGCGCCTGTAACTTTATGCTGTGAAAGGTGTTTGAGGCCAATTATGATAAGTGCACTGGTGGGGGGAAAAAATCACCTTTGACCTACAAAACTAATCAGAATACGAAGCCAGTTTTTACACTGGTGCTTTTCTTTATTTGCAAATTTGTGTTGGGAGTTTCTGGAAACATGAGCATGCTATTCCAAAAATTCACCATTAAAAAAAAATTATAATCACATGCCGTTATGACAACTGACTTAAACATGCAAAATGCTTTATTTAGTAATCTCAGTTAAACTGCTTTTTAATTATTATGGCAGTGTCACAATATCTTAACGACAGGCTTATTTATATTTAGTTTTGGCACTTCTGCTTATGCACTAATAACACTGTCAACTGTATTTTTATTAGTAAAGCACTTTTAAACAATTTATCTTGTCGTAAAATAGACACTCAAAGAGAAACTTTGATCACCAGTGAGCAAGCCAGAGGTGGCAGTGGTGGGCGGAATACATTTTTGAAGAAACACTGCATACCGGGATTATATATTGTTGTACAATTTAGTAATCACAATAATATAGTTTGTTATAGGTAAGCACTGTCGCCTTGCACCTCCAGGGTTGAGGGTTTGATTCCCGCCTCGAGGACTGCGTGCATGGAGTTTGGGTGTTCTTCCCGCGCTTAGTGTGTTTCCTCCGGGTACTCCGGTTTCCTCCGAGTTTGTGAGTAAGTGTCTGTTTAAGACACAAGCCTTCTGAGCTGAATTGAACTGAATTTGAGTTGTGGGTTCAAGTCCCATCTTGGTCACTTTTTAGTTAGGATTTAAGACTGGACCCTCAAGCTTCAGAGGAAATGCTGCAGCTTGAGAAGACTCAATTTCTAAAGAAGACTTGCTGTTGTTGTTGTTGTTGTTGATCTTTCGGCTGCTCCCGGCAAGGGGTCGCGACAGCGGAATATCCAGTCCGCACAACAACTTGGCACAGGTTTTACGCCGGATGCCCTTCAGCATTCACAAATAAAAATGCTAATATTCTTTAATCTGCTGTTGTTGCAATGCTTATCTAATGTCTTTAGATATTGTGACGTAGTGGTTTGTACTTACACCTGCAGGGTTCGGGTTCGATTGCCACCTCATGTGCATGGAGTTTGCAAGTTCTGCCTGTGCTTTTCTGGGTTTTCCTCTGGGTACTCCAGTTTCCTCCCACAGTCCAAAGGCATGCAGATTAGTTGAGATGTCATTCACTCGGTAAATGCCAAACTCCAGACTCGACACCCTGATGGGTTTCTCCTGATCTCAACCACACATTGGTGACCAAGACTCTTCCCAGTATGTGGATTGTCATACCAGGGGTATAGGACACTAGACCTGCTGTATGATCATGTTAAAGGTGCTTATAGTGCGGCAGCACTACCCCCCACCTGGGGAGGTTGGATCACAACCTAGTCCCTTTCCAGCCAATATACAAACACCTGGTTCAGAGACAGTCTTCTACAATGAGGAATGTGAGGCAGTGGTCGGAAGGAGCCACTGCTACATTTCAGGATTATTTTGAGGCTACAGATTGGAAGGCTCTCTGTGAACCACATGATGAGGACATCGATGGAATAACGGACTGCATCACGGAGTACATTAACTTTTGACACCTGAGAAATGTTCGCTGTTTTCCCAACAACAAACCCTGGGTCACCAAAGACATTAAAGCTTGTTTGAATGAGAAAAAAAAGGGCTTTTAGGTCTGGTGATAAGGAAGCAGCGAAGAAGGCTCAAAGAACGGTAACTGGCAAAATCAGGAATGGGAAAGAGTCCTACAGAAAAAAAACTGGAAAAAATTCTGAAACAAAACAACATGAGAGAGGTGTGGAGGGGCATGAGGAGGATACTGGCTACAAGACAGGTCGCCAGGCTATTGAGGGGAATGTGGAACGTGCAAACGATCTAAACACTTTCTTTAATAGATTTGATGTCATTCTGTCTCACACTTCTCCTGGCCTTAGCTTCAATCCACGCTCTCCTGCTCTCATGTCCTCTCCCACATAGAAAATAGCCATTACACCTGCCCTCCCCTCAATCAATATCTCAGAGTATCAGGTCAAGCTCAGCCACACAAAAGCTACAGGTCCAGATAAAATCTACCCAAGAGTCCTGAAATCATGTGCTCCCCAACTCTGTGGTGTCCTCCAGTACCTCTTTAGCCTGAGTCTGTCTCCCTGCATTGTGGAAAACGTCATGCATCATACCAGTCCCTAAAATACCTCGTCCCAGTGCCCAGAATGACTACAGGCCTGCTGCTCTGACATCGCATATCATGAAGGTGCTCGAGAGACTGATTCTAAATACACTTCGTCTCCCTGGTAAAGTCCTCTCTGGACCCTCTTCAGTTTGCCTACCAGCCTTTCCTGAGAGTAGAGAATGCCATAATACACCTGCTCCATCAAACCTACACCCACCTTGATAAACCTGGGACCTGTATAAGGATGATGATGTTCTTTGACTTCTCAAGTTCCTTCAACACCATTTAACCAGCAGTACTGGGGGAAAAACTAAAGAACATGCACATAGACACTTCCTTGGTTTCCTGGATCATGGACTATCTGACCTGCCGTCCTCATTATGTTCGACTACAGAACTGTGTGTCCAAGACTGTGATCTCCAGCACCGGAGCTCCTCAGAGGACTGTACTGTCTCGTTTTCTTTTGACCCTCTATACATCGGACTTCAGATATAACTCATGAGTCATGCCATCTGCAGAAATGTTCTGACGACTGTCTAGTTGTTGTGCTAGGAATAGAGCGTTACACTGTTGAGGTACAGTAGTAGAGAAAAGGATGATTCTGTCCAAAACACGATCCATCATGAACAATCCTTCCCACAACACAATTCGGTGTTCTCTCTGACCAGAAGAGCAAATTTAGCCAGAGACTGATTACCACCAAGAGCGCTCTGTAGAGTGTTCTACAGAGCGCCACAAAAGATATTTTGTACCTATGCCCATAAAATTATACAACTCTTCTCTGTAACATGGACACTATAGAGAAAGCCGCCTTTAGTAACAATAATACAGTATTATTACGTACCTGGACAATGGGGGGCTCCGACTAGGGCTCCCACTAGGGGGCTCCCACATTAAGGCTACTACTACCACTCGGTCGGGAGGGCAGAAGCCTATCACATGTTTCTTCCGAACCACGTGACGCCAGCCGACCGCATCTTTTCGAACTGCTCGCTTACACACCATTGGGGGCGGCGTAACACACTCTGAGGACAGCGCTATCCGCAGATGCCCCTAACTGACTGTAGAGCCGTGATTAATGTGGGAGCACGAAGTACCTCTCATCCCTCCCCTATGAGAGAGCTCGGCCAACCAGCTCTCTCTAGACCTCTGGCTGCGAGAGGTTACAGCATCACCCGGGAATCGAACCAGCGATCTCTGGATGATAGGTTGAGCACTTTACCACTGCGCCACTCGGAGGCCCCATTTTGTATTGATTTTGATAGATTTCATTTGGGAGACTTTGAATAAACCTACATTGAGTCACTGAACTTCCCTGCCAGAGATCATACCGCCATGACAACCATACCAAACCTTTTCACTCTGTGAACTCCGTGACCTCCAGGACAAACTGTAACTGACAACTTTTATAGTGTGAGTTATTCTCAGAGATGTTTTTGGGCTCTGTAGCACTGAGGATGAAAGAAAAAGGCAGCAATTAGGATTCTTCTTTAAAGAAGAAAAAGCACAGGTGTCCACTGTGGAATCGGAGGCCGCTAACTCACTGGCCTCAGTGGAAACTGAGTTCCACTCCTCTGTGCCAGGAGCAAGTGGGAGATGGAAGCCCTGATTGCTGCTCCTGCATTGCTTTTGGTCAGAAATAGCCTTCCTGACTCTATTTTTGACTCGGAGTTTGGGGAGTGGGCTCATGCTGGTCTCAGGCTGGCTTATAGTGTATTTTTAGGATCGTTTCACTCTTTTGTGGAGTCACAATGGCTATAGATAGAAACCTGGGATGATTTTGGTGTTTAGAAATGGGGAATCATGAGAATCTCCAGCAGTTTAGCTTTTATATTCGTTTTAAGCTTCAAACTATTATCGGTGACCTGATGGTACAAACCTTACATGAAAATCGGACCATATTGCCAAAATGGGCGGCGTGTAAACGTGATTGCAGGCGTCATTCCTTTGGCAGATCCTGTCTGGCCACCGGATCACAGGTGATGGCGTCTCACTGAGTTCTGAAGAAGAATTTAAGTCCAGAGTTTCAAAGGTGAAGGATGCTTCGGATGGGATCTGCCAAGGAATCTGTCTGGCTGGTGCCTGCTGTGTCATGGCTCTAGTAAAATTGCAGGGAGCCTCGCAGACGGAGCCTGACCCCCGACCCCGACCCCTGATTTCTGACCCCCAGACCTGTCCTTTTGCATATAATGCTATCCCTTTAGACAGTGTGAACTGCTCAGACATATGGACTTATTATGACTCTTGGTATGCTCTCTAATTATTTGTATTAAATAATTAGAATTGAATAAACTGTATTAAATATTCTGTTGTAGAGTTCTACACAGAAATCTCCCAGGGACCGCTGCTGTAAAACATATAAAGGTTCTAGATTTCCCCCTTTTTTTTTGTCTAAGAAAGGACTAAACAATTTAAAAATCAAACAGTTTTTTTTTTTTTTTTACACATTATAAGCCTGGATCCCTTCCATTGTTTTAATTTCTGAATTAGAATAAACTTAGTTTTATACACTCAGCTCCAAAAAAACAAATTACTCCAGAATTACACAATTGTTGGCACCCTAATGACCGGCAGCCTAGAAATTATTATTATTATTATTATCATCATCATCATCATCATCATCATTATTATTATTATTATTATTTTCATTTTTCTATTTTTTGAAGTTTAGGAGGTAATATATTCTGAACAACATAACATGAGACAACAATCTAAATTTAAAATACACATAAACAGAGCTACAGTACAGTGAGTCTACATTAAAGTGATGAAGGATGAATTAAATATAAATTTTAATGTATTTAATATATGGCGGCTTAGTGGTTAGTGCTATCGCCCTTCCAGGTTCTGGGTTTGATTCCCATCTCAGGTCTGTGTGCTTGGAGTTTGCATGTTCTCTCCGAGCTTAATGTGCTTCCATCAGGTTCTCTGGTTTCCTCCCACTGTTCAAAGGCCTGCAGTTTAGGCTAATTGGCGTTCCAAAATTGTCCATAGTGTGTGAATGAATGTGTGAGTGTGTGGATGTGTGTGTACCCTATGATGGATTGGGACCCCATCCAGGGTGTACCCTGCATCCTGCCCTAAGTCTCCTGGGATAGGTTTCAGGCTCCCATGACCCTAAAAAAAAAGCTGTATAGACGATCAGTGAGTAAGTGAGGAGTATTTAATATATGTGATTAATATTAATATAAATATCTTTTAATTTGTGATTCTTGGACTTGGACATCAGGATGAAATGTGGTTTAATTTTATTATTCTGCATTTTTATTGGCACCCCCACAACTAATCATTATTCTAGGAGAGGTTAACAGCACTGAGCCTGAACAGTTGGAGACGTTTGATGATGTCGGCTTCTCCACATTTTACACTCATTTTTATTTAAATAAAAAATTTCCTCATTGATTTATTCATTTTCTTCAGAACAAACGGTTTGTTCTGAAATGCTTAAAAATGCTTTTAAAACTCTTTTATTATGGTTCTGTGTGACTTTAATCATTTGTGTCCGTCCATTACAAGAAGTGTCGCGGTCATCTGTAACTTTTTATAAAATGTTTGTTGGTGATTTTTATCATTTGGTGATTTCAGACAAATGGAATAATTGAGCAAGAGATCAGTTTGTGTTAATTTGACACCCTGCTCCATATGTATTAACCCTTAGGGCACTCATTAAAATCTTTGGAAAGTTAAAATTTAAAGGTTTCAAGATTTATTCCAAGACTTTTTTTTTTTTTTTTAACTTCTGTGGTTTAAAAAAAAAAAAAACATTTTCCTTGTTGTTATTTTTATGTTGCAAATCAAAGGTCATATACAGTATGGTTCCTTGCCTTTCTAGGGCATTAATTTTCCCCAAAAGTATACAGTATATAAGAATAATATATAAACAAAAACATAGAAATGAAACAAACAAACAAAAACAGATAAACATAAAAATATGCAAAATAAATAAAATAATATATACACAAAATACGTATTTTGTAAAAATTTGTTTTTTCTTGAGGTACTGATACTGGAGCTTATAAATGACCAAATATGGTTCATTGCCCGATTAAGAATTAAGAGGAAATACTATTATTTTAAGAGGTTCTTGAGAATTGTAAAACTGTTTCACATATGAATGTGTGTAAGATTTAATTTCTGCAATCATTTTGTTTATTTTAATAGAAATGCAGTAATTGGCACTACATCATTTAATAATTTTAAACTGTGGAAGGAAAAAAAATCACCTACACACACACTCTTAAACACATCAGTTTGAAACTGTAGGACAAGTGTGCTTGCCATGACAGGTGGCTCACTTGGTCCAGCAGTGTGTGTGTGTGTGTGTGTGTGTGTGTGTGTGTGTGTATGTGTGTGTGTGTGTGTATGTGTGTCTGCGCGAGAGAGAGAGACTGCTGTACATTTGTGTGTGTGTTTAACACACTGTGGCTCCGCTGCTCTGTCTGTGTGAACTAAATCAGGAGGCTCAGTGGCTCCAACCTGCATTTCAGCCATGACTGACATTCTGTAGGAGAAAAGGGCATTTCTGTTAGGAGTGATCGACACATCCATCTCTCCCTCTCTCTCTCTCTCTCTGCATCTCTTTTCATTTTGCATTCTTTCTTCTCTTCATACTAGTTTTTTCCCCCCTTTTTCTGATGTATCTTTCTGTCTTTGCTGGTCTTTTTCTTACTTCTCATCTTTTCCTCTTTTCTCTCCATAAATCTTTTGTTTTTAAGTTATTTTTAGTTTCTCTCTTTTTAAATTTGCTACATTTCTTTTCCTCTGTTTCTTTCTGTCTTGATCTTCCTTCCTTCCTTCCTTCCTTTCTTTCTTTTTGCACTTTGTTTCTTCTTCATTCGTCTCCTTTTATTTCACTATTTTCACCATTATCACCTCTTTGTCTTTCTTTTCCTAGTCTCTCTCTCTCTCTCTCTCTCTCTCTCTCTCTGTGATCCTCAAACCCCCTCGGCCCTGGCATGGTGCCACCTCGGCATGCAGCTGGCCCACATCCACCTGCCAATAAACACTCACACATATATAGGAGGAATTTTCCATGCCCCATTACTAACGGGAAGCATTGTGGGGTTTTATTTAGACTTGTAAAATTCTCCTTGTGCACAGCTGTCCCTCAAATAGACATATTAATTAGCTAAAGAAAAAGGAGAGCTGTGAAGTGCAATCCTTGTTAATGGCAAGTGGGGTCACATGGACGTGGCTCTTCTGTCTATTGTGTGCTGCTGCTGTCTAAATGAAGGAATGATGTGATCAGTGCCTCAACAAGCAGCTTAAGTTTCTTAATTAGAGCTGAAACAATGGCTGGAAAATTCACTGTATGACAACCAATCTAACAGAATCTCACAACTCCCGTAATGGTTTAAACATCATTTGTTCGAGTTATATTATATGGACTGAAGATAGATAAGTTGTCTTGTGTAGCAAAAAAAAAGTTAAAAAGAAGCTGTAAAATTTCTGAATGACAAAGTGAATTAAAACATAAAAACAAGAAAAATATTATATCATTTGACTAGTTTGTGGTCATCATCACAAATGATGTTTGATGCACCCAATTATCTGAAATGTCATTGTTTGCCATAGCATTACCATTTCCCTTTACTGAAGCTAAGAGGGCAGCATGGTTACTGTTGGCTTCCCTCTCCAGAGTGCAGGTTCGATTCCCGCCTTGGGGTCTGTGTGCATGGAGTTCGCATGTTCTCCCTGTGTTTGGTGGGTTTCCTGCAGGTACTCTGGTTTCCTCTCACAGTCCAAAGACATGAAGATTAGGCTAAATGGTTTCCCCAAATTGCCCGTGGATGAGTGTGTGTGCACCGTGATGGATTGGCACCCCGTCCACGGTGTACCCCGACTCATCCCCCAAGTCTCCTGGGATTTTTTTGGTCTTGGTTGTGGAATCTAATCTTCATTCATATTTGAGTTGGTTTCTTGATGAGGATTTGAACTACTGTACCTCAGCTGTCCTTAACAGCCAATGATTAAACTTCTCTTTTTGTATTTTCTTGCAATTAAAGTGAAAATTGGTGTTTAGATTATCAAGTAGAGTAATTTTGTTGGGTCATGATAGCTAATGGCGGCACAGCATCTTAGTGGTTAGCACTAACCACTAAGGTTGGTGGGTTTCCTTCAGGTACTCTGGTTTCCTCCCACAGTCCAAAGACATACAGATTAGACTAATTGTGTGTGAAAGTTGACCGGAGGACGTAAATACAATGGAGGACGTAATGGTGACGTATTACGAATACAATTCTCACCATTGGCTTCCAATGTCTCGAGTTGGACTACAGAGGTTCCTAGATGGATGGGGATGGATTTAAGAGCTCATGTAGAAAAAAAATACAGTGTCATTTGGATTTTATTGAGGTATAAAGCATCAACCAAATGAAGAAAATACTTTTATTCGAAAAATGTTCCTTATACAAAATCGGAGTTCCTTAAGCAGAGTTCCAGTACAAGTGCCATTGACTTGTCATGCAGTTGCAAACCTTACTTTAAGTAGATCATGCAGTGCATGCAAGTCACAAACTCTGATTCAGTCCCCCAAAAATATAAAATCTTAAATCTCAAAAATTAGTTAGTACAGTGCAGAGTCGATTTCCCCCTCATACATAAATAGCAGTGTAGAGAGGGGGACCTGAGAGAAACCAGGGTCTCAAGTGTCATAACGTGGTAGAACGGTAACGCTTGACGATCAGGATGTCGGGGAACAACCAGCTTCTTCGTGTTTGGACAGAAGTGAGATTCTGGAGAAAGTCTTTGAGCAGCTCCTGCACTGATACTTCTTGACGTCTGAGTGCGTCTGCAGATGAGCGCGTAAGTTAGAGCGATCAGCAAATGCCCGGCTGCAGCGAGGACACGAGAACGGCTTCTCACCTAAAACAAGAGTACACTAATGTCAGCTTCAAAGACAGACAGACAGACAGTCATCTAGACATATAGACTGATTACAGTGACTCTGCATTCTGTGGCTGTTTCGTATACCTGTGTGTGTCCGTATGTGTCCCTGGAGCAGCCAGGGCCTGGAGAAGGCTTTCCCACACAGCTTACACACACAAGGCAGCGTGTGTGTGCGGATATGCATCTTCAGAGCGCCGAGACTCACATACTCCTTGTCGCAGTACTTGCAGCTGAAGTATTTCTGACACGGCCACTCGCACTGCAGCTGTCTGTGTTTGGCCAGGCCGGAGAAGGTGAAATAGGTTTTATGGCAGTCAGAACACTCAAAGTGCTCCTGGATGTTGCTCTTTGAAGCAAATCCCAAAAGGGAAACGGTAACGTCGGACACCAAGCTGTCCTGAAACGCTCTGTCGTTATGAAGACGCCGAGGTGCCGCATGCTCAGAGGCTTGAAGCGGAGTCGGACTCAGGGGTAGGGTGTAGGTGTGGCCTTCTGAAGGCGGTCTGGACTCTAGTGAAGGCTGCGGATCAATCATGGCACAAATGGAGCTCATCTGTGACACTGCCCTGATGGCTGGGTTTAATAGGCAAGACCCAGGGAGTAAAGGTCCATCAGGATGAGAAGGGGTGAGCTTGGAGATGACTTGTGGCTGAGGATCTGTAAAATGATCAACAAGGACTCAGTGATTAATGAGATCTCAGGTTTTAAATATATTTTATAAAAAAGTGTTTAGTATATATTTGTTGTTGAATGAGATACACAGATATATTCACCCTTAGATGACTTTCAATGGAGAAATCATGATTCAGTTTTTCACGGAGTAATATATAACCATATCAAAACATGAAGCCATTGTGTACAGTATGTGTTGTGCAAATGTGAGCTTAAGGACATAATAATAATAATAATAATAATAATAATAATAATAAGACATGTGAATAATTATGTGATCCAAAATGAACTTGTGAAAAGAAACATGTATAAGCAAGCATGTGAAACTAAAATAGATCAATGGAATTAATCACATGATCAAGAAAAAAAACAGTGTAATGTAATACTTCTAAATGTGAAAATGTCTGAAATAAAACATAAAACGTCTAAAAACAAGTCTGGATTTTCAAAAACATATAAACTGTGTATACTGTACATTAAAAACAAGCATTGAATTGAATTGAATTTGAAGTTGATTTTAACAACAGTCAGCCTGGAACCTGAAGTTTATTTATGTGACAAGATTTATTTATTTATTTTTTGCATCTTTTTCATTAATACATCTGCAAAATACATTGTAATCTTACAGATAAGAAAAGGTGGAATATATTAACGCTTGCATAATGTTTAGAGATTTATCCATCAGCTATATTTTGGCGTTCTGCTCATTTTTTATTGACTAGTCACACTGTATCCTGAACTAAAATGGAATGTTACAGATCTTTCCTGAAGAGCTAGATGTAGTTTCACATTAGAACAGAGTTCACAAGAATGTCTCATTTATGTCTCCCGGACAACTATGACATCTGTGTGAAACTAAAACGAGCCTCATTTTAGGCTTCAAATGAATTCTCTTCAAGCTCTAAAATAATGATTGGCTATTGCACCTCTTTAGCTCTCTATATGGACTCAATCTATTCTCATCCCACCCTCAAACGCTCATTGAATTCGCATCAGGACCTAATTGTTTTTTTTTTCCTTTTCTTTTTTATTATTATCTGCACAATAATTTTTAATGATTCATTTAATTATATTTATATTTGAAAAATATAAACAAATAATTAATTGTAAGCTGCACCCTTGCTGGTATTAACCAAATGATATTTCTATGAATCGTGTACCACTTAATAAAACTACATGACTGTGAATGTACATATGATTGATGTATGTATTCTACATTTATTGGTTACTGTAGTGCAATAATGTTACTATTTATTATGCAACTTAAGTTTCTTATATATTATTTATTTGCAGACTGGCGGTCATTGAGAAATAGTTTTCTGGAGGAAAATGTCATCTCTAGCCATCTTGAACCTTCATACAACATAGATCTTTTATGCAATTATATCAACATTCAGATCTTTTCAATTTTCAAATTGTTTCATATTTTGAGAACCTACATTTTTCTAAGCATTATGGGTAATAAAAAAAATGTATGGTCCTGACCAGCTGTAGGAGGCAAACATTGCACTAGATAGTATATAAAAATGAACAAGACAGGGTTAGCCTGGTGAATAAGGTGCTGGACTGCTGATCATACTGCTCAGATGTATAATGAGATAAAAATGAGCGTCTGCCAAATGCCTAAAATGTAAATGTAAATGTAAATGATCAGGAGGCCCCTGTTCAAGCTCGAGCACTGCCGCGCTGCCACTGTTGGGCCCTTGAGCAAAGTCCTTCACTTTCAACTGCCCACATACAATATGCTTCAAGCTTGCAACCTGCCCCTTTAAGAAACTGCCACTGAAACAATGCATATTTCTCTATAATATCTGTATTTTATATATACTATATTCTAAGTCTCAGGGATGACTCCTGTTGCTAATTTGTCCTAGTAAAGTTTAGCAGATAAATCCAAACTAAATTTAAGGCTGAAATGTGAGTAACAGTTTTGTCTCCAGAGTTACAGAAGAGCAAGTTGGAGCCGTAAAAGTTTCCTCTGGTTTAATGAAAATATTTCTTGATAAGATTTCAGCTGTGACAAATATTAATTAATAATTAATGAAATCTAAATAAAAAATGTTAGACACATGTTTTATATTCTTACCATAGGGTAATTTAGTGGTTTTTTTCTTGTTTTTTGCCACCATAATGTATATCCATTGAATCCTTGTTCTAAATTTATTTCTAAAACCTGTGCAATAAGTTGCTATACTGTTCACCAATTATTTTGAATCTTTTTTTTTTCAATAAGTGTTTTTACTGAATCGGTGTTAGGGATACAATCTAATAGAACTTTCCGACCGTTTTCTTTCTTTTTTTTTTCTCCCCCAGCTGCTTAATTGCAGATAAGGTCATTGCTGAATAGTAAAGCATGTCCTTTTCTCAGAGGAGGTTAAGGGGCTTGTTTGCTTAAGAGAAAGCCTGAGAACAAAACCCAGAAGTTTCAGGCGAATCATGCTCTGGCAAGCCCCCTTCACCATGTTTAATGGGACTCTTCAGATCTCCAAAACAAGGGCTGACAATAAAAGCTCTTCTTTTTAGGAAAGATCCTGCACCTGCTAAACTCCAACTGGACTTGTTGGATCTGTTGCAAAGATTTGCTTCACTTCGGAGTCTTCACTGATGCAGAGCATCACCAAACTAGCAGCTCATCAATCTTACAGCCGCTTCTTATAGACAAAACAGTGTGAATGAAATGAATCATCACTATGTCAGACTTTTAAAGTGCGTTACCAAAGTAAAAATGCATTGCCTTTAAGAAAGAAAAAGTTAGACAAATCCTTTAGCCTTAGTTTGAAGTGTTTTTCTTCAAAAATCCCTGACTTCACCTCTCGTTCCAGGGAATTTAACAAAAAATGCTGGACTCCACTGGTCTCGTCTGGAATCTGTCCCTTTTGCTCTACAATCTACAAACTAAAAACTGCATGGTCCAGTAGAAATCTACCACTGGAATGTTAGAATAACTCACCACCACTCTGTGAATCCAGCATGCCATAGTTGGGCTTCTTGTGACTCAGGTGTTTCTTCACCAAGAATGATCGTGGCATCTTATCTTATCCTTATCCTATATAATAAGCTTCTTAAAAAAAAAAAAAGCTACTTTTTTTTAAGCAGATGTGACTCCTGTCTCAGCATGCCAGCATGGTAATCACCGTTAATGCCCAGAGACAGAGATGGCAGGTTTAAATAAGTCTAGCTGATGCTTGAGGGCTGTCTCATAGGGAGTCAGGTGCAAGGGGCAAGCTGCTAGTTAGCATAAACATCACAGAGAGCCAATAAGAATAAAAGAACAAGTGGAAGAGGGGAGGAGTCAAATTTCGAGCCGCATACCCCAACAAAACAGGTGCATGTGGGCCTGTGGGATGAAAATAGCCAAACAGAGCCACATGGGGGCCATAATACGATGGTTTAGACTGAGACTTTGGAAAACATGTTGAGGTTTAAATGGAAAGTGTTTGGTAGCTTGCTGAAATTATATCCATTATAATACACAGATTTACTGAATCTCATACATTTTATAATATAATAATAATAATAATAATAACCAATAATACATTTCAGAACTCTGCATTCCTGTGTTTATTGATATTTATGTTGTCAATCACTAGTTCAATCTACGACCCCCTGGGGTTTCTTGCCCCTGTCA
>JAOTQY010000001.1:30043280-30058280 GCA_026413445.1 Dolichallabes microphthalmus
CCTCTTCATAAGCAGAAAATGCACTTTGCACTATTTTATTACACTTTATTAAGCATTTCTTACATTTTCTTTCATTTGGCACCTTAAATGTTAAGAGAATTGTTAAGTGTTCATTGTGACTTTAGACTTATGGTTACATTTTAATTATTTGAGTTTTCCATGGTTGTTGACATTTCTGTCTTAACTGTGGGGACTATGATCAGAGGAAGGTTAAGTTTAAAATAATTTTCTATATTTCTCCTGGTCCTTATTTTAAATGGGTCATAAAAAATATCAATAATCATCAATATTGACCGATATGAAACACTGACATCGTGATAGTTTCAGCCATATCGGCCAGCCCTATTTCACCCCAATTTTGGTTAGCTTATTACACTGCTATCTATAATGGTATTTAGCACTTAACACTTTAGCTCCAGGTGGCTAAAATACTGAGTTATGTAGCTTACAGATTTTTGTTATATTCAGATAAAAATAAAATAAACAGTTCTATGACTACAAAAGATTGTCTCTATGCATGGTCATTCGTGATCGATGATATACATTTGTTTATTTTATTGTCATGCTCATGTTTTTTTCTAAACAGTTGCGACAGTAAAAATGTCCAGCCACCTGTTTGAAAGAAAGCAAATGCAAACAAGCAGGCAAAGATGCAGACAGCCGTCACTGTCATGGAACACAGACTGATGACTCGCGATTCCTGCCTGCATGGAAACCTGGACCACAACTGGGGTCTGAATTCGGGATGGATCACAGTGAATGGACACAATAAGTATCTGTCTGCACCTGTGACTGCATACAACCAGCACATAGACGGACCTCGGGTGACAGGAGTATTGCCACTGCTGGTCATAGGGTTTGTATGCATTGTGAACAGTTTATTGTACACAGCAAA
The DNA here is from genome assembly GCA_026413445.1 of Dolichallabes microphthalmus. NCBI lineage: Eukaryota > Metazoa > Chordata > Actinopteri > Siluriformes > Clariidae > Dolichallabes > Dolichallabes microphthalmus. The sequence goes on from JAOTQY010000001.1 coordinate 30,044,176, forward strand.
AGACACCCTGTTCACTTCCGTCAGTTGAACAGGAACTGCTTTGAGAGTGGCACAAAGATGTAGGACACTGTATAGGGTGTATGAGTGGGCTTTAACCAACTTTGCATGATGAAAAAAAAGCATGTTCTGTTCCTGTTTACACTGTTGTACCCTGAATGTGTTTTTGTACGGGCATATTATTTACCATTTGTTTATAAGTAACTGAAAAATACAAATGTCAGGACATGTCAGAACTTCTTCAGGGCTCTAAAACACCTGCAGACCCCTAAGGGAGTTATCAAATTATCTTATTTAGCTTTGCATGCAATGATGTAAGCAATTTGCACACATTTGAATTCATTTAAAACAATTAATGACCATAAGTATATTGTGCATGTAGCGTTTACTAGCCCCTATCCATACAACCCATGATAGCTTTTAGCTGGGAATTGAGCCCACAGATTGATAGCCGGACATTCTCCTTCAGTATTTTCTGGTAGAATGCAGCATATACGTTCCCATCAATTATGGCAAGTCGTCCTGAAGCTGCAAATACCATCACACTAGCACCAGCATGTTGGTATATTCTTTTTATGAAATGCTGTTAGTTCTTGGGGATAATCAAGAAGTTTTTGGCTTTGTAAGCCTTTCCAGCCAGATACATACAAATTACTCAAATTATTCGAAACTTTTTTTTTTTTAAGATCACAGCATGTGTTGCTTTTTCAGATCTTTTAGCATGATTAATTTGGCTGGTTCTATTTAAATGATTTCTTGATTCAACCAGACAGTAATGAGGCCAGGGTGTGGCAAGTTAAATTAACCTAAAATCTAAATCTAAAAGTAATTTCAAAACAGCATTTTGTATTTACTCAGGTTATCTTTGAGTAAAAAAAAAAATTAAAAAATCATTTAAGTCTGAATGCATAAAAATATACAGTACTGAAATGAAAAGACAACACATTACCTTGTCAGTTTATTTCTCCTGAAAGAAAATAATTGTGCATGTTCACACCACCTTGATGCAGACAGTGCTCATATACATTTCCGGCAGATTCTCAACTATATCCTGGAACAAAGATTGCTCAAGGAGACGATGTGCTTGGTGTAATTTATAATTTTTTTTTATTTTACCACCGTTTTTCCAAACTCCTTCACAACCACTTCCGAATACTTTCTCCTCCTTCGAGAGCCCCTTTTCCAAACAACTGTTGCGCAACACACCCTTTTCACTACCGGGAATATGTTCGGCTAGAGCTATGCTAAGTCAACAATCACAAACGCGCATTTAAGATGCAAAAGTTTCCGAACTGTATTTTGGTGCATACCGTATACATTTATTCCACACGGTTTTAGTCAAGCCTGCATTTCACTATGACATACATACCTTTGCCTTCAACAAGTGCTCAGCATTTGGATTTTATAATACACTTTTGAAAGTCTCAATATGCTTAAGCCTAAAGTTTGAGCAATCCATCAACTTGTGCTTAAGATTTCATAAAACATTTTTAAAAATCACTTAAAAAATAGACATTAGTCAAACTTGACATATTTCATGACCAGATTAAAAAAAAAAAAAGGAATTCAAATGCAACCTTATAGATGGCTGTCTCCAAAAGAACATTTAATGTCAATATCAAACAGCTATATAAGCTACATGGGCTTTAAAATTTTATATAAAAAAGTAAAGTTATACAACTTAAAAATGGCAATACAGAAAAGTTTAATTATAGAAAAGGGCAAAAGTAAATTTATCTAAAATCAACAGAAAAGAACATACAAACACTTCATAAAACTTTTTATTGATGGTTAAACATTGAACCTCAGTGCTTTGAAAACCATGCAGTAAAGGCCATCCATTGACAAAAGATTCACAAAAAAATAAAAAAGTCTTTTAGCAAGGTCTTTCGGCATATTTCGTGAAAAAGCTTTTTCGATATCAACTATGAGCCCAAATGGAAACTAAAACTGTCCCATATTTACATCAATCCATCCGTCCTTGTGCTTCATGCCTGACCAGGAGTTTCTGAAAAATCTCATCTCCCTCAGTTCTCTCCACCTCCATACATGTCAGCTAGTTTCTTAAAGCGCGGACCCCACTCACCGAGACAGTCGTAGTCCTGATCTCCAGAGCTGCAGGAGTTCAGGGAGCTGAGAGATCCTGCCTCTGATCCACCACCCTCATAATCAAACACCAGTAGAGAGTCATAGGGGGGAGCTGTGGGGTCATTATCTGCAGCCTTCAGGTTCTACAGCACAAAGCAAAAACAAAGATGGAGGTTGTGGGGGCAAGTGTACAGACGCGATGTGCAATCTACTTTTAATCCTAATGCACTATGCGATACATTTCAAAACCATTGTCTGAATTGTGTAAGTCACCACCAATCTTGCTCAATAGGCAATATACCATGCAGACATGCTGCTTTTTAAAAATAAATGAAACCACTCTACAACTTCACTATAATATAATCCAGAAATTAGGAATTTTGTATCAGTACATAACAGATGTAAAGAAGCAACACAGTTGGTGTTAGTTTTTTTTTTTTTTTTTTACTGTTATGATTTAGAGCTGAAAAACCCATTAACCATCTAGCGGTTACCAATACTTTAAACAGTCCCTCCCATCAGTTTTGCAGCATTTGACTTAAAGTAAGGCTCTATATACTTCAGAATTTATCCTGCTATATCCATCAGCAGGTCACATGACTAGACAGTGAACATTTGCCATTCAGCCAAACACACTCATGCCTCAACACTGCTTCCACCATGCCTAACAAATGTGGTATTGTTTGGGTCATGACCCTTTGGTTTCCTTCTCCATGGCATGAAAAAGCCATATCGGGTACATTAATTCTCTCGTTACTGAGAAAGGAACCCTGCTTTTCAAAAATGGCTAATTTCTAGAAATGGTCAAGATATTTCTGTTAAACTGCATGAATTAAATATGAAAAGTTAACACTAATTACAAAAGGACAAAAAGTGTACATCTTACATCATCAATGAAGTTGCCAATCTCATCTGGGTTCGCAGGCCGTGGCCGATATTGTGGAGCAGGCATAAAGGTGGGAGCCACATCGTTACGGAAGACATCAGGACGGTTGTCAAGGCCCCTGTGCAGAACGCTCAGGTCATAGTCCTGTTGAAGTGTTGTCAAAATAAAGATCAGACCACTGGTACAAGAAGGCAGGGGGCGGGCATAAAATTTATATGTTAAAAAAACCTGACCAACCTGATCATCCTCTCCACCACCCTCCTCATCATAATAGTAAACATTGTCACGGATATCATCATCATTGATCAGGGGCTGCTCCTTCTTTGAGCCTTTTCTTCTAAGGAACAGAAGCAGCAGCAGGACCAGCACTGCATTTAGAGGAGGGGAGATCATAAGATTCTTATTACTAGTACAGGACAATTCATCCTCTTAAGTTATTTCAATTGTTGCACGTATAAATGAACAGGTAAAAACGACATCTTACATAACAGAGCCAAAATTGCCCCCAAAATTCCGAGCACCGCGGGGATACCGAATCCTGCGACTACCCTGTCGGTACATTGAACATCAACTCCATCTCCTGTGCAATCGCATACAGTGGCCTTGAGAATGTTGTCTTGCGATTGTGCGCCGGTGTCGAACACCCTCATAACAACACTGTAAATTCCGGGCTCGAGTGAGGTCTTAAGTGAAAGTTCAATCCCTGTTTCTGTATAAAGAAAGGGGGAACAAAGTTAAAAATGCATTTAAGTGCAAATCTTAAAATGTTTAAACAAAGTTTAATGATGTTCATATTATGACCATGTTTCTTGAATATTCTTTGAGCGATCTTAGTTTTAAATACTAATATTTTAATGGATGTTCAAAATTGTTGCAGCTCTGAAACACAAGATCTAAACAAATCGGTTTAACAAATATTGTTTAGGTTCCCTCCTAAACCATATCCAAATAGTCGAAAAGTGCTTTATTCCATAAAGAGTTCAACAACTACTATTTACAAACTGCTTAACTTAGAAAACTGCATACATTCTCTTGAGCACAAAAATACATTTATTTATTTAATGTTTTCTTTAGAGATTAGGACTCAATTAGGGGGTGGTGACTATTTTTAAGGCTCTGTCTGGCAACAATTTATTATGCCAAGGCCTTCACAAAGTTTTTTTAAAGCATGTATGGAGTACTTTGCAAGCATCCCATGATGGCTCAAGTTGAAATAGCATGCAGCTATTTATAAATCTCACGGTATAGTAATATGAAAGGGCCTACAACAAGAACATTACTGTACATACGTCCATTTATATTTTTATCTTATATTTCTTTCTGTGTGTGCAACTTTATTGAAGCCATGTTTTTTCCTAAAATGCAAGAACTGGCAATGCAGCCAAATGGCTACACCTGATTTCCAAAAAAAATTGCCTACGGGTAAGTCCCCTCCCCCTCTCCATATTACTAGTTATTCAAATGTTACTCATGAGCACTGTATCAGAAGTAAAAGCTTAATAGATGACTAAATGCCTACTTGAATCGTTCATCTTGGCAGTCCAGTTGTTCTTGCTATCTCCTTGCAGCAGCACACTGAACGGAGCACCAAACCCAGGCCCGTCCTTATCGGTCACAGACAGGGTCATTGGAGACGACTCCTTATTACATACTGTGATTTCCCTTTCTTCGATTGTTGGGGCGTTATCATTCACATCCGCCAACTCAATTACAAGGGTACCAGTACCAGTTGCCGGCAAAGTATCTGCAAACGTATACAAGAACTTGTAAGTAGACTTATTAGGAAGAGAGTTAAACATGTGGGCACGGGGTATTTACCATTGTCCACAGCTAGAATTAGGGATGTGTATTTGCCAGCTTTCACAAAAGGAGATTCTCTGTCCAGTTGACTTCTGACTTTGATGAGTCCAGTGTCTTTGTTAATATTTAGCCAGCCGGCAGGATCACTACCTACACGATACCTGAAATACAGCGTAACATTACTACACCCGTGCCTGAGAGAAACGGAAACATCTGAGGTATGCACTGAGGTAAGCCCTTACGTCAGTGTCTGGGACCTCGCAATGTCTGGATCAGTGGCAGTGTAGGTAGTCAAGTCACTATCAACTGCTGCATCTTCAGGTACGGAAATGGACTTCTCCGGTGGGTTGAATACTGGAGCCTCATTCACATCGACAACGTTTACAATGACCGTGGCAGTGGAGGTAGGCAAAGGTTTAGCAAACGGAACCTCATTTTCCACAGCTACCAACAATGTGTATTTCATGTTGGTTTCGTAGTCCAATGGCTGAAAAATGGGTACATTAAAATTAAGCTTTAAAATGATTAGGAATCACCGTACTGACACCAACATGTTTTGTACAGTACCTTGACAGTAGTAATGATGCCCTCCTGTTTGTTTGGTCCTGTGCTAATACTGAAAACCCCACCAGTGTTTCCACTAACAATCTTGAATTTCGCTGCCCAGGCAGGAGACTGTGGTTCATCGTCATCAGTCACTGGCATCTTCACCACTGTAAAATCCACTTTATTCTCGGGGACATTCACAGTATACTAGAGAAGACGCACACTCTTGCATTAACAGTGAAAGGAAATAGAATATATATACACACACTTTTCAAACTTGGTAATTGCTTAATGATCATTTTGGGCTTAAACCTCAAAATAAAGACTATACAGTAAATAAAGATTTGGAGAAAGTTTGCATTCTAAAGCATTAATTTATTGTAAACTCTAGATGAATTTAAACTAAAACCACCATCATTAATAGTCTTACCGAGGATTGAATAAATTTAGGAGGGTTGTCATTGCTATCAGTTACAGTAATAATAACTTTTCCTCTAGTTGTTCGACCTTCTCCATTCTGATCTGACGCTCGAATTTCCAAGGTGTATTCAGGCCATTTCTGGAGGGGGGGGGGGAATAAATAAATAAAGTTATAATTCTAGAACCATATTAAATCATAAATTTTTTAAAAAATAAACACACTAAATATACACTCAGTCCAAAAACACTTTACCTGAAAGTTATACCTTAATTTTTGTAAATATGGCGAACAACATTTGGAGTCAACATGAGAAAGCACCGGGTCCTAATTTAAAAGTAGCTAGAGCTGATAATTAAATCAGACCCCCAACCCCTAGTTAAGTCTGTAGAGAACAACCATATGCAATATTAATGAACTTGGTGATGCATCAAACAATTGAGAAAAAGCCTAATCAAAACGCTCTTTTAACGAGACTCATTTAGCAACATTTTACTAAGCATAGAATTTTCTCTTTTTACCCGATTAACAAAAGTTACATCATGTGCATATACCAGATACATACATGGTACAGGTGACCTGTCTTTTGTACAATATACATACACCAACATGGCATAAAAATAAAACCAGCCGCCAAATGTGTAGGCACTTTGTCATTTTTGGATTACTATGTTTTAATTACATAGGGATCAGGACTGCAAAATGAAGCCTCCCCCCCCCCCCAACCTAGACAATATGAATATTTTATTTAATTATCCAACTATACACATGTTGGGGGGGGGATCACACGAGCAAAAAAGAATTGCCATAGTCCAGCAGGGTCCTCATGTGAGGTTTCATTTTAGAGCTTTATAAATCTGTTCCTGTGCAGGTTCACCAACAAGGCCGAATAATTAACAAAAGCCAAGAACGAATCTTATGTACTGCCTTTTTGCATGCCTATTGCATTCAACCTCCAAACGTAATAGCGTAAAACCTTTTAAAATGTTTTTAAAATTAAAAAATCCACACACCAAAAAAAAAACAAAAAAACCTTGTTTGATCAGATAGAAAAGTTCTACCAGTCAGATTTATGACAATTAATCTAACTGTAAATGTAGTGAGTAAGAACTACTTAGCACACTCACCTCTCTGTCCAGTCCATCAGCAGACACTCGAATTGCTCCACTGACAGGGTTAATGGCAAACATGTTTGGTGCTGGCTCTGTTGGAGTCTGACTGGTGATGAAATAATTGACCTCAGCATTGTCAGTATTTGGATCATCTGCATCAGTGGCATTGACAGTCATGAATTCAAACCCTTTAATGAGAGAAGCACAAAAAAAATAAAAATAAAAAAAACACATTAGCATCATATGACAGTGTCGATAAACTACATGATGAAAAGCAGAGATGCTCCGATCAGCATTTTTGGGGCCGATCACCGAGATCATGATCTGCCGATTGCTGCCGATCACAGAATGGGATTCTTTTCTCTATAATCTAGCAGAGTTTGCACCATTTGAAAAAAGAAAACTGTAGAAATAGACTACGGTCAAGATCCAAAACTGGCAACTGCCACAAAGGACAAAACTGTGGCAAGTGTTTTTTTTCTGTTATTAAGCGCGCACAGAATCGAGAAGTCACGTGTGCGCGGAGAACACGTTGAGCGGGCATGGAAAAAACTGCACGCGCAGAATCGAGCTGTTGAGCGCGCAGTGGAGATATTGCACGCGCATAGAGTGCTTTGTCTGTTCTCAAAATGTCAAACCACACGCTCAGAATTGTGGCAGGAATATAATGCAATATGCAGCACGTGTGAAAAAGTCGCGCGAGTAATATCAGTCAAGTGATCGGCTTTTTTGATCGGCGCTTTTGGTGTTCGCCGATGTTTGTTTTAGCCAATATCGGCCGATCATGATCGGTGGCCGATCGATCGGAGCATCACTAATGAAAAGAATCTGAAAAATTTAATCATGACACCTATAAAAGCTTGAACACTGTTGCAAATGCACAGAACTTCTATAGAGAGTGTCACTTATGCTTTAACCAAAATACCTATTTGTGAAGCTTCAGGTACACTGCCAAGGAATGGATCTTGGGTCAACACAGGCGTGTTATCATTCTGGTCCATCACTAGGATTATAACCTCCATGGGATCTTCTTTAATGCTGGGATCAGTAGGTGAATGAGCACGGGCAACCAGCTGGAGTTAAGATGGAAAATAAAAACATGGCAAATTAATAAAACCTAAACAAATACTTATACAGGAGCATCTTTTCTGTTGGTATACGACTCAACATACTGGAACACCGGTCATGGCCTGACGAAAGAAAGCAAAAATTAAAAATAAAGAAAATAAACAAAATAATTACCACATATCTTGCTTTTGCTTCTCTGTCTAGAGGCTGTGACACAGAGAGCCAGCCAGTGTTTTTTGCTATTGTGAAAAGTCCCACTGGAGGCTGGTCTGCTCCTTCACCACTGATGCTGTACACCATTGCGGTTTCATCGACATGACTGGACTTAATCTGTGCAAAAGATGTGGCAACTTGACATAAAAGATTAAGAGGGAATATTTATTTATATTAACTTAATTTTAATCAGCTCTAGTACGTACGTGGTAAACCTGCTTGGGATAAGTTCCTCTCTCATTCTCATTCAAGGAGATTGGAGGAACCACCCATTCTCTTTTTCTCCTTCGCAACCCACCTGGTTTAGGAAACTCCAGAATCAAGGGGGATTCATTCTATAAAATACAATTTAAATAAATTAAAAAGGGAATTATTTATTGACACTAATTTGAAAGGTAGACAAGGAAAAAAGAAAAAGGTGAATTTCACAAATCACAGGAAATCACATTAGGTTAAACATCTATTAAGAGCATTAACAGCTTACAATCACTTTAGGCAGGTGTGAAGAAATGCTATAATGAAGGGATACTTGAAAAGGAAAAGAAAAAAAAGCTAATTTTATTATTATTTTTTTTACAGGTTTGTTTTTACCAATTTACAAATACATCAAACCAAGATTTGGGGTGGCTACCCTTTTACTTCAAACCAGCATCGATTCTTACACATGCAGTGTCAGTACAACAATGTTACCGTTGTACCTTTTGATGTAAAACTGAGCACAAGATAGTTATACTGCAACAGCAAGGTCTCTCCTATCAGACTGGTATACATGTGTTGTTTAACCCTTTTTGAAGCAGCACAGAGAAACAGGCAATGTTGAGGACCACAGAGACAGTCAGTCAAGGAAACTTAAAGGAGCAGATGAAAGCAATCATGCTCCCTTTCCTTCAACATCGAAAGACGTCCAGCAGGGCTGTCAGCAAAGAACTGGTGGAAACCAGTGGGACCAAGATACAGCTACTGTCTGGAGAAGTCTTTCAAGAATTGGTCTTAATAGAAGAATTGCAGCCAAAAAGCCGTACCACCAACATGGAAACAAGGCGGTGCAACTCAACAACTTGGGGAAATGGGGGAGAAAATTGGCAGCAGGTGCTCTGGACTGATGGGTCAAAGTTTGAATATTTGGCTGTAGCAGGAGGTTGCTTGTTTGCTGATGGGCTGGAGAGCTATACAATAACGAGTGTCCACAGGTAACAATGAAGCACGATGGTGGTTCTTTGCGAGTTTAGCTCACATTTCGGCAAAAAGGGCTGGATATTTAGTCAGGTTTAATGGTGTATTCAGCACTGAAATACAAGCAGTACTTGTCCATCATGCAGGCTTATGATTGGCCCCAAATTTATTCATTTATCCAGCAGGACGATTTAAAAAAAAAAATAATGGCATGATTTGAGGGTTAGGGGGCAATCACAAAGTAGCCGACTGAACTGATATGCAAGGTTTGACATTGCCTGTTAATTTAGGTAGTAAAAAAGGATAATTTTAAACTAGCAATTACATTTGTATCAGAATACTGCTTAAATATCAGATACGCAAAAGTATCTTGCTTACCACTAGTGGCCAAAAACAAACTGCTGCTCTTTACATTGTGCTTCCCTTCCCAATTTGTTAGCAAAACTAAATACTGTTATGTTAGAGAATTGAGATTCATTATACTCAAGTAAGCCAGTTGTCATGACTGTACACATTTTTCTGGTGAGAAATTAAAACATGTTTCTAAACAATTGACCAATTCACTTCCCCCACAGAAAAAAGTTCTGCGGTTTGTCCAGCAGATGTCAGACTAGTTAAGAGGGGTACCTCAACTGCCTCAGCATCTTCATGCTGGTGGTGTTGGTGGTTGACTCGACCCTGATGTTCCACGCTCACAAACGCAGTGTGTTTCTTTCCATTGGAGTCCCAAGCATGGACAGAGAACATCTTATGGCCATTATGAAGAGTGACTGATCTCTTCAGCTTCACCGTGCCATCAGTGGTTATATGAAACCGATCATCATCAGAGTCGAAGATCGTCCTTGTCCTTTCACTGCAGTCACTGAAAACAACTGAATAGGAAATAAGAATCATAAAAAAAAGTTATCATTGCATAAAGAAAAAAATGAAACTTTTGGATACTCATCTTGTCTACAACAAATTGTACAAATTGCAGTAATACTCGGAGACTACAGATCCAAGCTTCCATTTGGACATAAAAAGAGCAGCATAAATGATAACTAAATTCACACATAAAAACTAATTCTATAGAACAGCCTGCAGAATATGAACATGCACTGTGTCTTGACCACAGTAAAACAAAGTCACTAAATAATATTTTGCATAAAACATAGAACAGGATTTGATGAGGAATCCACAGGGTTAAAACCAGCAAGGGAGATGACTCCACTATAAATGTTAATAGCATTTAGAAAGGCCTGTAATGAGGATGTGGCAGGCTAAATCTATGGCAAAGCAAAAATACATTACTCATCCAGGGAGGCAGAGTGAATTTTTATTTTAGTTACTGTGGAAGTCAGAAACGTGTGGAAGTCACAAGTTCTTACTATTAACCTGACTAAACATTCTACCTGACTGCTCACATGATCAGGTAGAATGATCAACTGCAATAGTTGAACAAATTTTATATTTCAACTTACTGTGCTGCATCAGTGTACAAGTCTAGATTATTGTACACTTGAATTTCATCCATAAAATATCATGTGTTGAAACAGAAAACACTAGAATCCCACAACGGTCAACAAACATCCAGTTACTACAGTACACCATTGTTCGACACTTTCCGAGCACATTTGTAACCATTTATTGATGAACGCTGTTAATTTAACAGCGTGAATAAAGCTGAATAAACTACAAGACTAAACGCATAGTGTCAGATTAACGACACATCTTTATGCATTAACGAACGATCAGATAATTTTACACATGAAACCACCGCAACTATACAAGCATTGCGGAAGTAAAAATGTGTGCACCTGGTCCTGTTCAAGCTTTATTTCCACACCCACAGAAACCCAAAGGCAGTGAAAGCACAGACTATGAGCTCAGCTCTCTGAATCAGCTAAACACACATTAACTCCCACAAACAGAGCAATGGCATAGAACATTGATGAGCTTCTTTAATTAAAATTGCACATCAAAGAAGGTGGAAGAAGCATGACATTTTCCAGTAATTACAAAAAAACAAACCTTTATTCAACACTAGGAACAAGCTACTGGGTGTTAAAAGAACCCTCCCAAAATAAATTAATGAAGAAATGAACAACATAAACAGAATACTGGCAGTTGCTGTTTAGCAAGTGACTAAAAGTCTTATCAAACAAAGCAGTTTTAGGAACTCAAGGTAACAGTCACTATAAAAACATTTCTCTAAAATTGTGTGGCCTTCAGTAAAAGGAAATCAAGCGCACACAATGAAATGCTTAAGTTTAACCAACTTTACAATTAATTCTTAGCCATAGTGTATTGGTTATAATTAGGAACAGAGGAACAAGAAGTTAATCCACAAGTTAAACATACAGGGATAAAAGGAAAAAGAAATAAAAATCACAAGTTTACTAGCTAGCAAAGCAACAACAAAAAAAAAAAGTCAGAAGGCAATTATAAAATCATAAAGTAGTGCGATAAGTCGTTGTTTTTTTGTTTACCCTTTCCATTTTTCTTGTTAAAAATGTGAGCGCGTGGTTATGTCTCCTTACCTGTGCCGAGTCTCGTGCCCCTGTGCAGGTGTCGTCTGTGAACTCTGAAGAAGAAAAGATCAGAAGCAAAGCCAGGAGAACATGGCGTCGACTCCGCACTCCACACGACCTTAGAGAAGGAAGGAAGGGAGAAAGAGTGGATTTGACTCGCTTTGAGTTTGGTATTTTATTACATTTAAAGAGATCGAACAAAACATGAAAAAGTTCCGCTCGCGTTCTCGAACTTCTTGAAAGGCGTTCTAAAATTTTAATTCAAACAAGATCAAACACGGAACGGCGCCAGTAAAAAAAAGAGAGAGAAAAAAATCTACCTGCAGTAAAACAAACAGCACTCCCAAACGCGTGCCCCATTTAAGCTCCATTAGGCACCGAAAGGGAAAAATTAAAAATAAAGCTAATAATATAATCCTTGTGGTGTGGAAAACCAAAGTGCGCTGCTGCTGCGTGAAGATTTTTAAACTTGTCTGAGGCGATTTGAGGAAATGAGCTTCAGCAGGTAGTTTCGGCTCTGACGCAGCCGCAACCAGGTGACCTCGCCCATCCACTTGCGCGCGCACGCTCCAAATATGGACACTTCTGCCGTGAAGCTCCGCCCACCAGCCAGGTAAACTCTCACAGCACATCCGAGAAATGGAGAAGAAAGAAGGAAAAAAAAACTAGATCAGCTACTGCAAATGGACAGCGATGAAAACAAAAACAATTAATAAGAATACATCGACTACTACTACTAATAAAAATCATATTAATGAAAGAAGAGGATAAACTGTTTCATTTATAAACAGGCCTGTACGTTCTTAAACGCTCACCTTACTGGAATCACAAGCAATAAGGAAGTGATGTAGCCTAATCCCATCGACCTGTTTATAAAAGCTTCCAGACTGTATGCACAAACATTCATGTAGCCCATGTGTCCTGGTTTTAATGCATGTCTGAATGAGCTGCACCAATGGATTTACACTTCATTTTGCTGATCTGCAGGCTCTTGTGATGCTCCATTGTTCTCATGAGAAAGAGCTGCAGCCTCTAGGGTTCGGAGAGAGAGAGAGAGAGAGAGAGAATGGAGCTGAAAGAGGCATTGACACTTAGTGATCCAAAATAAAACATCTTTACAAACATCAGCAAGTGCTCTCAGTCAGTCTGTCCTCGGCCAAAACATGGTATTGGTGCTAAGTTGCTAAAAAGTTATTTTTCAGATAGGATCATATAACACCATTTTCCCCAATACATAATGCTTCTGATTTCCCTATCAATTTTTTGTAAATATGCATACACATTTATATTTTTATCAGATAAAAAGAAACACGTTTGCTAAATACAATTTCATGCCTTTTATGTAGTGTCCATAGCTTTTTTGAATAAAAAATTCAAATAAAAAATGTATTTGTCACATACACAGTCATACACAGTACGATATGCAGCAATTTTTACATTACCATTTACAAAATTCGGCAGACACTCTTATCCAGAGCTTGAATTTGATCTCATTATACATCTGAGCAGTTGTGGGTTAAGGGCCTTGTTCAGGGACCCAAGACTGGCGATTTGGTGGTTCTTCCGACCATTAGATTTGACACCTTAACCACTGATCTACCCCTGCCCTATTAATTGTCGTTCAGATGAAATTTGACCAATGTAGAGAATTATATGTATTTTAGATACAGATGTATTATATAGTGTTATCATTCTGTAGTGTATTATTCTAAAATATAGAATTGTTAAGATATTGCAACATGAATTTGACATGCTTACAGACTCTACAGATTTTTTGCTTTTTAAGCATTTACCAAAAAAACAATTTAAGCAAACTTTTTACAGGCCATATGCTTCTAGAAGCTTACCACAATTTAGTATCAATGCTCACAAAGAAATATGAATAAAGAGCATTTTAAATTATTATAGTTTGAAGCGAGACAGTATAACGCTGAAAAATGCCATCTCTCCAAAATGGTTAAAGTTAGTGAATTTAATTTTTTAAGGAAGCAAGATTGATCACTTCCATGTTGCATAAACTTCAGAAGTAGCTTCTCTGGCAGACACATTTTCTGTATTATATGTATAATTTAAGTATATAAAAAAAAATTAAATCAGCATCAATACCATTTTGGCCTGACTGCCTAATCACCTATTGTCTATACAGCTTTATCCTGTATAGAGGATTGTGGGGGTCTCCTATTCCAGGAGACATAGAACACAAGGCAGGGTACACCCTGAACGGGATGCCAATCTATCGCAGGGCACACACTCATTCACACACTACAGGAAATTTGGAAATGCCAATTTGCTTA
>JAOTQY010000001.1:30130508-30140892 GCA_026413445.1 Dolichallabes microphthalmus
AGACCAAAGAGCTGTCAAAGGACACCAGAAACAAAATTGTAGACCTGCATCAGGCTGGGAAGACTGAATCTGCAGTAGGTAAGCAGCTTAATGTGAAGAAATCAACTGTGGGAGCAATTGTTAGAAAATGGAAGACATACAAGACCACTGATGATCTCCCTCGATCTGGGGCTCCACGCAGGATCTCACCCTGTGGGGTCAAAACGATCACAAGAACTGAGAGCAAAAATCCCAAAACCATACAGGGGGACCTAGTGAATGACCTGCAGACAGCTCAGACCAAAGTAACAAAGGCTACAATCAGCAACACACTGCGCCGCCAGGGACTCAAATCCTGCAGTGCCAGACGTGTCCCCCTGCTTAAGCCAGTACAAGAAGAGGATTGGGAGAATGTCATATGACCATGAAACCAAAATAGAACTTTGGATGCAACTCAGCATTCTTTCTCCTCCAAACACAAAGAACACCATACCTACTGTGAAGCATGGGGGTGGAAATATCATACTTTGTTACTGCAAAGGGACCCGGATGACTGATCAATGTAAAGGAAAGAATGAGTGGGGCCATGTATCGTGAGATTTTGAGTGAAAACCTCCTAGCATCAGCAAGGGCATTGAAGATGAAACGTGGCTGGGTCTTTCAGCATGAAAGGCAACGAAGGAGTGGCTTCGTTAGAAGCATTTCAAGGTCCTGGAGTGGCCTAGCCAGTCTCCAGGTCTCAACCCTATAGAGTTGGAGGGAGTTGAAAGTCTGTGTTGCCCAGCGACAGCCCCAAAACATCAACAGGAATGGCCCAAAATACCAGCAACAGTATGTGAAAACCTTGTGAAGACTTACAGAAAACCTTTGACCTCCGTCATTGCCAACAAAGAGTATATAACAAAGTATAGAGATTAAATTTTGTTATTGACCAAATACTTATTTTCCACCATAATTTGCAAATAAATTTTTAAAAAATCCTACAATGCAATTTTTTTTTCTTATTTTGTCTCTCATAGTTGAGGTATACCCATGATAAAAATTAAGTGGGAGAACTTGCACAATTGGTGGCTGACTAAATACGTTTTTTCCCCACTGTACTTATGCTTATTTCACAATAATATGTTAAGTATAAAATAAAATAAATTAATAGCAAGTGTTTTTTCTTAATCAAGCACTATCTGTAATTTTAGACAGACATCACACTCAGGATGCAATTATTGCTGTACGCATACAACAACCACTTGGACTGAATTAAAAGTAAAACTAAACCACCCTTTTACCACAGGAGGAAAGAAAAAAAGAAAGAAAAAAAAAAGAAAACAGCAGGCAACTTGAATGTCATCTCTCCAAAAGTTCTACATAATACTTTGAATGTCATTTCCGTGGCACGAAGTGACTTCAGCAGTGGATAGTGATTAATTAAAATGCCTTGGGTGAAATTTAAAGTGGCTTGTGTACTTGAGGTGTCAAATAAGGGAATGACTGTATGTGAAACGCATACCAATATCTTTAATCTTTCCAACCCAAAGGAAATTATATGAAGGACGCTCATTTGGTACTAATCAGGTATTACGCTTTAGGCTAAATTTCAGTTAATTCGACTGATCAAAAAATGAGGCAATCCTGAGAGTAAACATGACATCCCTACATCTCTGTCAACTGGCCAGCTTGTGCGGAGCAACATAATTGTATGTGCTTAAAAAAAACCTGCAGGAAAAAAAAATATTGAAAGTATACCAAATATAAGAAACTGTTGGGTTTTTTTTTTGGTAGGTGGAAAATAAATACATTTAATGAAAACCACTAACAAAGAACTTTGTCATCCAAAAACAAACTTTCACATCAACCTATTTTAAATAAATTAGCAGTATTTTAAATAAATAAATAAATTACTGAAATAAATAGACAAAACAATAAAAAAAAAAGGCATCTATGGAAACAGAGTCTGATGAAGAGCAATTTGACATTCAAGATGCTCCAAATCATGATGACAGAACGATTATCGATTGCATGTATGCAGCAGACCTCCAAATTCTATTTAAAAGGCAGCTTACAAGGAGGCATCAGTTTGACTATCCAAGTATACGATTCGAGTCAATAGTGTAAACACAACAGGTAAATCTGCAGGAACATGACTGGGATGAGAGAATAACTGAGGAACTGAGAGCAGTCAGTGACTGGCTTTCATTGTGCAACATCTTTAGATGAACGATTTGTACACAGCAAAAGATTAAATGTGGCACCAAAATGGTAAGAAACAAAAATATCCAAAACATGAAGCCTAACAATTTGAAAGAATTTCTTAGCTGAACAACCTCAATTTTGCATGTTGCTTTTCCTTTTCTTTGTGATGTTTTTTTTTTTAAGAAAGAAGATATGTAGGAAAGGTAAACAGGAGTGAAGGAACAGTAGGAGAGGGTTAAGGGTGGGACAGGCGTTTGAACTTTTTCCAGTGTTACACTCAACTTACCAGAAACACATTTTCAAACCAAGTCCATTTTAGAGTAAAAGCACTCAATATGGCTTGCTGTCGTTTTTGGATCGTTTCAGTTGAACCTTCAGTCGTTTCATTCCGATCTGAAAACCGTTCATTGACTGAATGGCCGCCTGGGATGAAACGGGATTGTCGTAACTCACAAAGCCTGCAAATAAATAAATATTTTTTAAATGAATGAAGAGTGATCACCGTTGAGCATGAAAAAGAATAATAGCAATCATTAGCTAAAAGTAATTCAACTAACCATAGAGGAGCAAAATTATTTATTTACACTGGTACCTCGGCTTATGAATGTAATCGGTTCTGGAGGAGAGTACGTAAGGCGAAATTTCGTATTGTGAAATGCATTTTTAATATAAAATAATGTAAATGCAAAAAAATTACCAACATGATGCATATACGAACAAAAAACATTTTAAAAAAGACATGTAAATGAAGTAAAATATGAAATGAACAGACGACATTAACCCTTACTTAACTTATGATTCCTTCGTGGAACCCCCGGCTTTAAAAAACTAAACTGAAAGTATCAGTTTTCTTCTTGCTAGCAGCACTAATCACTAATGCATATTCACTAAATCTTGCACAAATTGCCAAAAAATAAATAAATAAATTAAAAAAAGATGTAAACCCACTTCACTTTCCACCAATGCAAAACAGTAGCAACCATAATCTATTAACATCTTACCAAAACATTTGCTGAGGTTAGTCTGTTTGTCTATGAAAACCTTGGCAGAGATAACATTGCCAAAAGGCATGAACATCTGAAGCAAGTCCTGGTCACCAAACTCCTGTGGCAGGTGATAAATGAAGAGATTTGCACCTTCGGGGCCTGTGGAGGAATACAGAGTAGAGTGAGGGGGAAGAATGAAGACTGGCTAGTTTAAAAAAAAAAAAAAAAAAAGGGGGGGGGGGGGAAAATATTACAACTATCAAGGGCTAGTGCAGGGGGACATATGAGAAACATTCATAATACTGAATTAAAGTACTTTTTGTGCCGCCTACACTTTGGACTCTCTGTGGTGAGAGAACTCCACTGTAGGATTCTGGCAAACTAAGTAGTATTCTTAAATAATGAATACTAAATGGTACACTGCACAGTAGTATGCAGTTTGGGATTCAACCTAAATATATATATTTAAAAAAAGGTTCAAGAATACATTGTTGTTGACTGTTAGCCCACATCAGCCAGTAAATGCCCCCTGTGACTGCCTGGTCCAGCAGCGGTGCGCATGTACTGCTGACCTGCAGTGGCATTTGTGCTCATTCAAGAAACAGCCTGTAAGTTACAGAATGAACTTTATCTAACATTAGCTAGCTAGTTAAAACAGATTCTATGATTTGAAGAAAAGGATTTCAACTGTAAAGATACAGTAGATACTGTGATTGTTTTTTTTCCAAATGCCAGAGTTCAGCTTATGAGACTATAATGAATACTACCACAAAATACTTGACTGAGAATAATAATGATTAAATAAAAGATAATAGCAATAATAATAAAACACATAGAATCTGTTTCCTTCCTAAACCAATTAACCATATTAGTACTAAATTGAAATCAACTCAGGACCTATTGCAGCAAAATAAACGGACACAGTAATAATAATTAGCTGTGCTACTCTTAATACTGACCTTCTTTCTGGCTGCCAGCAGCACTGATGCTCTGCTGAGAAAGTAGGCTCTGGTTATAAAGACTGGGTAGGGCAGCGGCTGCATACTGCTGGATCCCAGAGTAAGCTGCCTGTGTCAAGGCCTCCATGGTGCTGCCCGATCCATTAGACAGGCCTCCGCTGCCCAAGCCGCCATTCAACGCAGCCATGCCTACGGAAACGCGGCGTAGATGTTTTACTGTATTTTTTTTTTTACTGTATTTTTACTGATTGCAAGAGTTTGCATGCTTATGTAAAGCATGTTTGTTTCAGGAGTTTCTTACCTGCTAGTGAACTCATGTTGAGGCCAGCGCCAGCACCTGCAGCCAGAGACTGCAGAGCACCCAGAGAAGTCATGGGATTTACAGATGAATTAGTACTCGAGGTGGGAGAGGAACCTGCAGTAGAGAAAGTATAGAGAAGAGGAGGGACAGATGGATAAGTACCAAAAGACCACAAAAAAATGATTTAATAAAAGAACAAAAGCGTCTATGATCAAGGGAAAAAGTGGGGGGGAAACCTGAGAATTTAAGGAGTTTTCCAGTAAGTATGCATTTAATAAACATTACAGCAAACATGGGTATTTATACAAAGAAAAAAATACAACTAAGCCCAAGGGTGTTAAGCAATACAGAAAATACAAGTGACCTATTAGTTTTAGCAACTGGGCAAAATGTCTGTCCAAGGTCTATGTAGGCTATCCACAGGAGCTTAAATATAGTGAAAATGTCTAAATTGTTTGTGGAAGTTTTACAAGTGAATATATTCGCTGGGAATTTGCACAAATAAAAAAAATACACATTGTTTAAAAAACTGGCAAAAACGCATCACATTAAATTAATATTGGTTTTCATAGCCAACTCCAATGAGATGCTTTAAAAAGGGCGGAAAAATAAAGAGCAATCGGTCAGGGCAGATACAACAAATGTTGTCGTCAATGTTACACTACAGTTCTGGCTACTGGTGGAGAGCTGGCATTATTGGTTAAGAGAGGAGATAAATAAAAAGCAGAACGTACCCTTGCAGCCTTCCCAGGCAGAGAGACTCTGTTGTCCGGAGGCGGTACCTGAGCTAGTAAGCACACTAAGTGGCGAGCTGGACGTCGTCAGTGCACTGCTGCCGCTTGGAGTTGCCTGAGTGGCACTCGCCGCTGCTGCCAATGCAGCCAGATTCTGCATGGCATTCAGACCTGAACATGAATGCGAATATAAATCCAAAAAGATTTTAATTGATAAAAATAAATCACAGACTTACGAACAAGGTCCGTTCTGGGAGAGCGTTCGTAAATCGGATTTGTTCTTAAGTCTGACAAAGTGAATCTTACACGCCTTTGACATGAATATACAACGTAACACATACCAATCCACTTGACTAAATCTCTTTCCCCTTTCCCCACACTGCCATCATGAGGCCAAAAACTGTAATCACGCTTAAGGAAATTAACCTCACATATTTCTGATGTAACACATATTTCTGATTTCGTATCAGTGCTGTTTTATTGGTCTGTAAACTCGTTTGTTGTTCAGGAGAGCTTTACATGACAGCCATTTTCTATTATGTTTTCAGACTGATTCATTGACACCGGTGAGGACGACTCATTATACCGGACATTGGATATTTTATACACTTGCACACTGACATTATTGTATATTGTTGTAAATATTGGTATCTGGTGCACTGCAATTTCTATATTTTGTACAATACACGTCTGTGACTTGTTTGCATCTACGAATGTTCGTAGAACCCCAATCCGTTCATATCTGCGGAAATTCCTAACCCGAATGTTCGCAAGTCGGGGACTATCTGTATTCAAGTGAAATTAAATACGTAGTGAACAGAGTGGTTCAATTCCTGTGGAATTCTAGAGGTTAATGGACATTAACAGGATGGTGTAGGCATCCATAGTTATAGACGTTTGCCTCTTCTAATATAGGCCTGGGTAAAGTTCGGTAGAAAACTGAACCGCTTCCAACCTCACCTGTGGGCAGCGATAGGAAAATTAGATCATTAAAGTAATTAAAGTATCATTTGTAAATATAGATCAGCTATGTCCATTCTAATTTAATTCTGACAAATCCTTAGTCTATGAAAACAAATGCTGAAAGATATAAATAAAAAACGAATACAAAAAAGCATCTGGTAATGACTTTTAAATATCATGTAACTCAGTGCAATTTGACCAATCAGCAACCAAATAATTAACATATAAAGCTGGAAAAGTGAACTATTGTCATGGAACCTGAATTTTTATCTGTGTACTTTAACAAAATTAATAGGTTTACTTAAAAAGTAAAAAAAGAAATTTTTGTTTCTTTTTTTGCATGTAAAATCACCTACCCATAAGTACATCTAGAGTAGAGAGATGTTCCGATACCATTTTTCCCCTCCAGATACTGATTCCGATACTTGGGCTCAGGGTATCGGGCGATACTGAGTACTGATATCATTTCTTTTTTTTTAAGTAAAGTACTACTAGCCCCGTTTAACAGGTTCGACCCTAAGTGCACGGGCGACACCATGAAACACGGACACGAGGCGAGGTCTTGCAGGAAAAAGCGTAATTTATTTAGAAAAATGGGGAAGGAAAGGGTTAACGGCTCTCTGCGGCCTTTTCCACTTCGGCGGCAGGGATGCGAAGGCGGGCTCGACGCGGAAGTGAAGGTGCCGTGGGAGCTCGCGCAGATCGTTCACTCGCTGTCCTCTTGCGGAGATCAAAGGCGCCCCCCTTTTTAAAGTCTCTGGGGGGGCATCACATCGCCCGCTCTTGTGCCACTGTCGCAAAGTCCAGCTTCCCAACAGTCAGACCCCAAGCTACACTCCCCGCTGTGTTTTATAGCGCCGGGATCAGTAGCGGCGATAGCTCATGGGCCGTTGCCTGAGGGGGGAGGCCGCCTAAGTAGTGAGCGAGGAACGATATCAATTTGGGCACATGCCCCTCACAGGCGCACACCATGACACTCTGTAAGTAAGCGAACGGGCATAACTAGGTTATGTTTAGGAAAATGGTATCGGATCGGTACATGGACTCAAATACCCGCCGATTCCGATGTCAGCTTTTTTTGTGGTATCGGCAACATCTCCGATGCCAATATCGGAATAGGAACAACCCTAATCTAGAGCAGCTAGGGCAGTGGTGGCTCAGAGGGCTAAGGCGCTGAGTTACCGACCGGAAGTTCGGCGGTTCGAACCCCAGCTCCACCAGGTTGCCACTGTTGGGCCCTTGAGCAAGGCCCTTAACCCCATCTGCTCCAGGGGCGATGTATCATGGCTGACCCTGCGCTCTGACCCCAGTTACGATGGGATATGCGAAGAAGGAATTTCACTGTGCTGTAATGTATATGTGACAAATAAAGGCTTAACTGCTAGCCATTACAATTGTTTATAATAAGTAAAAGAAGTTCTACTGTGCAATACAACACTGAGCAGTGATCTCACCTGACATAGGGTGGAGATTGTTGAGTGAATTCCCCGAGGATGCGGATTGTTGCAGGAGCTGCAAATAAAGCTAGACATTACACCAAAACAGAGAACACAGAGAGAGTCAGGACTGCTTCCAGGACTGTGAGGAGAGGAACGAGAAGTGGGACAGGAAGAGAGAGAGAAGTCAAAGTAATGGAGGAGGAAAACAAACAAAAAAACAAAAAATAAAGGAGAATTTGTGAGGGAATTCGAAACACTGGATCAAACGCCAGCACATACATGTATTACTGCAAAGCTCAAACGCATTAGCAATGTGAAATCAGTGTCTATCTGCTGGTTTATACTGGTACACTGAAGGATGTTACTGAACAGGAAGAAACAGCTAGCACAAAAAAGAAAAGAAAAAAAAAGTGTGCTGTGTGTTCATTAAGTGCAGCACCATCAGGCATTGATGGGTCAAGTGAGGAAGGCCCTAAAATTAAAGGAGCAAGAAAACATGCATCCCAGTTTTTTTCTCTCCAGTGATGTTAGCTGTATTCAACTACTGTTGACAATTATTTAAATAAAATACAATGCACCCTACTTTAAAGATTTTAAATATGGGGTTTGTTAATAAAATATTTTTACAGCCTCTCACAATTTAAAAACCATCTATTACGCCTCTGCACATCAACACTGTGCTGACAAAGCAGTCTTTAACCTGGTTGAACCCAGCATGCAGCATTATAATGAGCACAGTACAGAGTGGTCTGGAGATGTAACCGATCCTCAGCGGGGTTAAGGAAATGCATGCTCTCACATTTATCTTTTATCATCAATCTATATACCCATAAGAGAAAAAAAAAATGACATTTGAAACATCCTTCTGAATATTACATCACACAATTGATAGTACTAGCTGTGCACAGTGAAAGGGTTTCAGATTGAGTTCGCTCTCTTTCAATGCACAATATCCGTGCCTGGCTTTGACTCATTTTTGTAGCATAACTTGTCCTTTATTGTTCTTCTCTGATATCACAGTATTGGTCATTTAAAACCCTGAAGGAAAGTTGAGTCTCCCTCGACATTACCACATCCACTATTTTAATTTTGCTTTGAATTTTTTTGCAGCGAAACACAAGAGTGCACACTTTAAGGGCGAGTATGATTTCAGACTCCCACACAACCACCAGTGCAGGTATAAACCAGACATTTATTAACAGAGCATTAAACAGCGCGTAAATATGAACGTTGTTCTGTTGTAATCTGCATTAACATGTTGGGTCGAAATATTCGTCCAGATGGATAAATATTTGTTGCATCCCTACAATAAGGGTACTAAATAAATAAATAATAGAAGGAAAAAGTAGTAAATGAGTAAAGAGACAGAGAGAGAGATAAAAAATAAGGGAAAGAAAAGAATTTTCACAGCACACCCATGGAGCAGCACTAACACATTCACAAAATGGCTCCACATCTATGTTTGGCCCAAAAGGATGGAGAATGCCATCAAAAAACGCTCTAGCGACATTCAGGTAAGATGAGCAAAAATAATCAGAAGATATTTTTAATGGTCAAATTGCTGTAAGTGGAGTCTGAATGGCCAAACATAGATCTGTTACCCAGGTGCAAAAATCATCAAGTAGAGCACAAAGAAACTGTGTATAACCCAAAAATTGTAACTATTAATTATATATAAATTAACACACACACAAAAAAAAGAAAAATCATACATAGGCACATGATGTAAGTTTTTCAGGAGGAACTCATGCTCTACTCAGATAATAATGCAGCAGGTCAGTTGTTGCAGGCATTTCTAAAACCGAGAGAGATCTAAACTAAGCCGTGTTGCTCATTACAGCCCATGCGGTGCTACAGTCAGTGCCTAATATCAAGAAAAATACAGCCTGCTTTTCCCAGCTCAGATACCCAGTAAATTTGTTATACTCATTACACACAAGCAAAAACTTGTATCCAAGCGGAATGTTAAGCCTGGTTTATATTCCTGTGTTTCACAGTACGTTTACCTATTTTGCAATTTATCCAGCCATTAAGCAAGTGTTGACTGGTTGAGACAGTGATGTGTATCTTTAAA
This sequence comes from Dolichallabes microphthalmus, assembly GCA_026413445.1. Classification (NCBI taxonomy): domain Eukaryota; kingdom Metazoa; phylum Chordata; class Actinopteri; order Siluriformes; family Clariidae; genus Dolichallabes; species Dolichallabes microphthalmus. Next base: position 30,140,131 of record JAOTQY010000001.1, read on the forward strand.
AATGTCCTGCACCTGTAAATGTTGTACAAGGCTTTCAGAGTAATAACACTTTTTAAATCTTGCTTATGCTGGTTGTAATATTTCAGAAACTACTTATCTCTCAGAACACAAAACAGGTTGAAGTATGGGGCGAATATGCTTAAGACCAGACAAAGATCCCTTCCCTATCACCAATCTTCAACAATCCAGTTTAGCAAAGTCTGCGCACAGTGATTCTTCAGACAGGAGAAGATCTGCTCGTCTGGTTTTTGTTGCCCTTGAGACAAAATCCTTGGTGAGCTGAGATGTTTTTTTTTTAAGTTACTATTCGTCTTCCAGTCGACTCAAAACAGTCTGACCTCTCACATTAACATTGTGTCACAAGCAGAACTGCTGTCAATTTTATTTTTTTTTTGTGTGCAAACACTACACACTTTATACGAGGTCATCTATAATTGCTGCTACACTCAAACTAGTCTGCCATTTACAATTTCACCAAAATAAAAGTCCTAAGCTCTTGACCTGAATTTGAACAACTCTAAATAATGTGCCGCTGCCACTACGGCTGACAGGGAAACTGCGTGAATAAGCAGACATAAAGTGGATGCCGAGTATATAGACAACTTTAAAGTGTTTCAGTCCATGTTAGACAAATTGATGTATTCACATCAACCTTTGAAAGTTTTTTTTTTTTTTTTTTTTTTGTAGTAAACATTCATTCATTCATTTTCTGTACCGCTTTATCCTTATATACAGGGTCGCGGGGGCCTGGAGCCTATCCCA
>JAOTQY010000001.1:30271472-30281794 GCA_026413445.1 Dolichallabes microphthalmus
TATATAAGTATATAAGTAAGCTTGAATACATCAGAGCCTAGAAGCCAAACAGGTCTGTTTTACAAGGCAGAACTTCCATCAGCAGGAAATCATTTAAACACTGGCAGGTTTCTTTAACTATACTGACTATATAGTTTACAGTCTTACTGAGTTTGTCTGTCTAGTTTAAAGTTTGTAGCACTCTGAAGTACTAAGACATGTTCAGCTTGCTGTGTCTAATAAATATGGTGGATCGGCTTCATGGAGCTAAACTTGTTTCAGTGGAAACTTGCACGTGTAGCATTCTAGCATCAGTATGAATGCTTATTTGGTGATAATTGTAAAAATCCATAAATTTTTAGGGACAAACATTTATGTAATTCTTATTACTTATGGGGTGATAATTGGTGTTTTGGATCCAGATGTACTGTTATGCCCTTGGTTTGTGTGAACCACTTACTTGCTCAGGTGTGTTGTGTGTCAAACTCGAACTAAAAGCAGTACAGGCTCTGGCATTTTGAAACGATGCACTAGGCTGTGCGACACGCTTTCTCTCTCTCTCTATTTTTTTCACTGTAAGCCCCTTTCTTGGATTGGATTATATCTGCCTCGCTGGTTATGTCACTCTGAATTAAAGCTCCAGTCAAATAGGTAAATATAAGAGGAACAGCAGAGTTGAACTGGGTTTACTTCTGTTATCGTGGTGGAAGAAGTTGTTCATGATTTGCCAGTAAGAGGTTCTCTAATTTAGCCTTGTCTTTAGTGATTTGTCAGCCATTATATTAATATGAGCAATGATAAGATTGCTTTTAGAGAACTGCGAGTCTCGCAATCAGGGAGAGAACAGAGAGACAGAGAGCTCTTTACTGAGGAATGCTTGGTTGCTTAGCAACGTCAGAACAGGCATGCTCTAATTTAATTCAGGCTTGTTCGTTTTTCCTCTCTCTCTCTCTCTCTCTCTCTCTCTCTCTTTTCTGTGTCCCTTCCCCAATTTCCATGTCTTTCTCTCAATCCCTCTCAGTTTGTTTCCAGTGTTGTGTAAGCTCTTTAGAGGTGTGAAGAGTGTGTGACAGCAACCGAGACAAAAGCCAGATGTGTTTTATGATCATCACAAATGGAAGTCAGACCAGCGAACAACTCGGAGCTGCGGCTATGTCACGGATATTCTCTTCATGAAGCACATGTTTAAAACAACCCTGTGCCGTGCTCAATGTGTTGGGGTTCGGTAGCCTTTTGCGAATCAGTGTTAACCTGGTGTCTAAAAAGTAGCCCATGTGTGTTTACTTGTGTGCGTGCGTAAAGTATTTATCAAACCAGTTGAGTTTCAGATGTGGTGATTGCACACTGTACCAGGGACTGACAGAGCAAAAACATGTGTACTTAATGGATAAACTGGCACACCACCTGCCTCTGCAGCTACTCACTGGAGTACATAGTTTATTTTTTACATCTTTTCTTTCCACCCCATGGCATGATGATAAGATAGAGTCTACAGTATACAGATACCACCTGTATACATCATCTTTACCCCACCCTCTCCTCTACCCCACCCTCTCCTCTACCCTACCCTCATCTTTACCCCATCATCTCCTCAACTCTACCCTCTCTTCTATCGCATCCTCTCCTCTATACTAAGTTTATCCTTAATTGATTAACTGCCATACTTTTTGCCTCTTCAGTTAAGTACTCATACATTTTTGGAGTCTATACTTTTTTTTTAAACTTATTTTCTTTCTACCCCATGGCATGCTAAGATAGAGTATATCTCCTCTACCCCACCCTCTCCACCCTCTTAAAACTGACTTTCAAACAAAGCTTTTTCTTACTCCTGTTTTTTTTTAATAGTCCAGCAAAATAAAAAAAAAACATTCTACAGTACCGCCAGGCTTTCATTTTAAGCATTCTCAAAAGCTCTAAGCATAAACTGGGCCTTAGCGTACTGTATGTCGGACTTGTACTTAAGTGGTGCATGGATTTCTGAACTCCTCAGTGATGGGGTGGGAAATGTTCAAATAAAAAAAACAAAAACATTGAGTAAACCGCTTCCCTGCGGTCAGAAAATGATGACTGATGACGGGCGAAAGGAGAATTAAAGCAATGTGTGCTTCTAGGTCTGTGCATGAAGGAAATTTATTTTATTTGTTTAACAGATTGAATTAATTGGTATAAATTGTCAACATACAGTAAGTACTGAGCAGTGGTTATAAAGACAGATTTATTACCTGCTGTTTAAACGGTGGAAAGTCAAAGGATTTCGGCTCTTTCACGAGCAGTTTATGGTGTTGGCACACAGTGAACAGGGTCTCTGCTGGAAGTAGTAATACGCGATGCAATGTTTCCAAAGTAGCAAAAGAGAAGTGTGCATTTGTTCAGAAATCACTGTAGCATCGATTATACGGTCATCAATTACACAGCTTGTGTATGAGAGCCTGAAGTGCCTAAAATCCCAGTATAGCTGCTGAATCGGCAATGAAATGAAAGTCCCACTAGCAGTGCCAGCTCATCAGCAGGGATGCATTTATGTTCATAGAGTTATAAATGCAACTGGGAATCCGAAAAAGGAAAAAAAAAAGCAGTAATAGAGGCCTACTGGGTGGAGGAACGCCACTGCACCCTTTATTAACATTTTTAATGAAAGAGGAGCGTCTTACAGGACACATTTAATGCCTGGGATGCTAAATTTAAAAAGCTTACAAAGCATTTTTAAAAGCTTAAAAAGCAAATGGCGGGTTCAGAATGAATTCTAATTAATTTCTGCAGACGGAGGTGTAACTGCGTCTAGGACGTTCCTAAAGATTATGAGATATAATGAGGGGTGGTGGAGTGGATGCTAAGATCAAGCAGATTGTTCTTCTTATTTCTGTTCCTTTCCAGCGCGTGAATCGTTCAGCGTAGTGTAGTTTCAGACCTTTTGCATGGTTTTTGAGATGTTGGGCTGGCAGATGTGTTGAAAGATCAGCAGCTCGGGTTAATAATATTAGCTCTTCTGTAATTGTCTTGCACACAGGTGACACATCCGCTTTAACAAACACATGTGAACAAAGGTGTGTCTGCTTAAACCGTGCTGCTAGATTGGAGAGAATATATGTCAAGTAAGAAATCCTGCCTTACTGAGATCTATACTACCATGTCGTTACCATGTGACGGTCAGCACTAGACGAGACATGGACCTTTACTCAAATAAAATGTTGTAGAGCAGTCCAGTGTAGGGGCCATTAATTCCAATCAAAACACAGAAGAATGTCAAATGTGCTGAAAGACTTGTTCACGTGTGTGTGTGTGTGTGTTTGCACTTACAAGCTTCCTTAAGTTTCTCTTTGTGGTAATGAAGATCCTCATAGTCGTGCATGCTGATCCGGTTCACTCGGATGCGCAACCTTTCTGGAATCGTCTGCTGACTGTAACAGACGGAAAGAGACAGTGCCTGATTACCGACACACACTTTTTGTTACTGACTAATGCAAAGTGTAACACATGAACTATACGACTGGCTGTTATCCTCATATTTCAGTATATTACAGGATGTGTGTTGCCCATGATGAACACACGGTCAGTACTACGGGGAATCCTACCAGTGAACAAATGATCATTACAGCGAGATTATTAGCTTCCATTTCCATATCCTCATTCTCACTGTAATGGTAAATTACCACACATCAAAGGGTAAGCTGTTGATACCACACTAATATCGCAGGAGCCATTGTATAAGACATTTACGAAACCACAAAGGAGAGAAAAAAAAAAGTACAGCGATAATTTCATTCAGGACGGCTTGCTGTTTATGATGATTGAAATTCGAGAAAATGCATCTAAACATTCTAGCAAACACAGAGCAGAATGTGAGTGTGTGTGTGTGTGTGTGTGTGTGTGTGTGTGTGTGTGTGTGTGTGTGTGGTGTAGCTCACTCATTAAGCAGTGGTATAGAGGTCCTCCTCTTGGTTTTTTGCACCATGTTGGCCTGGTTTCTGAGCGAGATTTGGATGGTGGAAGGGGCGAGCTTGCACGGCTCTCCATCTACCTGCATGGGGATTGACTTGTAGGTGGTCAGGGTCACCTCGCGGCACTGGTTAAGCCTCTCGCCGTGTCCTCCGACCTGGAGCGTTGCCTACGACGACAGCAGGAATATATTTTTGATAACAAACACACTTTGGTTTATTTCCATTACATTGTATGAACTATGTTTCTTTTTTTATTCGGTTTGTTTATATCCTGTTGATACACTCTATGTAAGCAAGATCATAACACGAGAGAGAGAGTGCTGTTTTACTGAAAAACAGCACAGCTGTTGAGCAAAGTGTGATAGTGCTTCTTTGCATCATTTATACTTCACGAGCGGCAATTATCATCAATAGATTATGATGTGTTGTTTATTTAACCAGTCATTTTGCTCAGCCAGGACATATCCTTCAACAAGGCTGGTGAGAACTTCACAAGATTTACATTACATTTCCACTTATTCCATAAAACCAGAACAACTTCTGAGTTGAGGGGGTTCAATCTCAAATAGCATAAAATTGAAAACTAGTGCACTACGTATGGAGTACAATGCCTTGTTCCACACACCAAGTCGATCCCTTGATCAAGGTTTAAAGAGGGATTTGGGATCCAGCATTGTGTTAGACGCTAGTGTTGGTTCTAAGACATTTCATATTGGGCTTAGGATGATATTACTCTTATTTGCCAAATGAGAATCATGCATGTTAGCTTTGCTGATTAGATTTGAGCGACATTCTCAAGTGCATCTCGAATAATGTACCAGTGATGTCATGGTGAAGCCGATGACCTCGATGCAACCGTCGTCATGGCGCTGAGGCTCGAAGTCGTGGTGCTCACTTGGGTTCCCCCATGGTGTTGTGCCAGCACAGTATCTACACACACACACACAGAAGAGACTTAGGAATCTGTATACTAAAATACATGAAGGAGAGAGAGAGAGGATTATGAGCTTCCTACCTGGGTATGTTGAGGAAAACCAGACACTGCAGCTTCAGCTCCTGAACCTTAGATGTTAAATCTACACCATCACACTGTCAGTGAACACAGAGCACAAGTCAGCAGCAGCTTTACCACCTGATGTGGTCCTGTATATACAGCAGCCCTGGAAACTTTTTCCACAATTTATTGATCTGAAAACTTTTTTTCAATTTTCTGCATTTCTACCAGGTAGATTTTTTTTTAAATAAAGGTTTAATATCTCAAAATCTTAAGTTTATTCATTCTTGGAATAGGACCTGTACCTGTCCTATACTGATGAGCCACAAGATTAAAACCACTGACGTGTGAAGTAGATAACACGGAGTATCTCATTATAGTTGTTAGCAGGAAAATTAGGCAAGCATAAGGTGACTTAGAACATTAAGTCCATAAATGAGAAGGGTCTAATTGTGATGGCTAGACAGCTGGGCCGGAGCCTCTCCACGTCTTGTCTTGTGAGTCGTTTCTGGTATACAGTTGTTAGACCAAAGGTGGTACAAGAAAGGACAACTGTTTAATCGGCACCCGAGGCTCACTGATGCAAGTGATGACTGAAGGCTAGTCTGTCTGGTCCTTTCCCATAGAAGAGCTACTTGTACAGTAAAGGTTGCTGTAAAGGTTGTTTCTGGTAGAAAGGTGTTGATAGAAAGGTGTCAGAACCCATAGAGCATCACAACATGCTGTTTGGTGCTGCGTGGTGACGGACACACCCCTGTCCACTGATGAAACCATGAAACCACTGATAGACCATGGAGCAAAGGAAGAAAGTAGGCAGGTTTGACGATTTTGTGTACAGTGCGTGTGTGTCCACACGATGGCAGCAGGATGCACTATGGGATAAAGACAGGCAGGTGGAGGCAATGTGGAAATGTCCTGCTGAGGAACCATGTGTGCAAATAGCATTATGGCAACATTTTCTTCCCAGCAGGATCATTTATTTGTCCTGCCACACTGAACAAATTGATCCATGAAGGAAGAACAGAGGGCCCGTCTCGCAACTTACAGATCTTAAGAGATTCACTGCTAACGACTTGGTGCCCGATATCACATGACACCTTCAGAGGCTCATGCCGCAGTGTCTCGGAGCTATTTTGGTGGAACAAGGGGGACAGCGTTGGTTTTAATTTTAATTTGTAACCATACAGCCAACAGAAACTATTTAACTAATGACCTTTTCTTTCATTAGCGCCAGCTAAATTTTCCCAAAAGGACATTCCCATAATCTGTAAATTGAGTCTTCCGAAAGAGATAAACAGTGTCCTCAGATATGAGAGTACGAGAGCCGGTTAACTTACCACCACTTTAATGTGTTTGGCCAAATCTTTTGAGCTCCCCATGAGGAAGTCTGAGAAAGCAGTCTGAAAAACAGGAAAATAATTCCACATCAGGTGGATTAACCCTTATCATGAGGGCCACTGCAATTACTACAGCACAACAACATCTGTTTCTTGTATCCCTTTTATTCTAACAGCTGTAAACATTTGTTCCCTGGCCACGTTTTTTTTTTTTTTTTTTTTAATCTCCTTAATACTAAATATAAGTCACAGCAAAGCCGCTTTTCACAGCAGAATAGAATTCCTTGTGACTGATGTTACGCCGGAGATGTGCTGCTACAGAACAATACTATACAATCAGATTCCTGAGTCTGACATGGTTCTTGTATAAGATGTGCGACCGTTTTACAGCATGAGACACCCGGCACTGTTCGGCGTGCGTTTCCTCACAATCGCTGTGACTGTTTTGAAAAGACGTGTGACTAAAAGCCCACTGGTGATTGTGTTTTTGTGTGTGATAGAAGGACGTCTTTTCTTGTCGCACTCACTCCAGCATAGAACATCTTGTTTCTGAAGCGACTGTTGAATTTTTCTGGGTTCGCCTCTGAGAAAAAAAAAAAGATACAAAAGACAGTGTTTCAATTAGTGCCAGTCAACCTGCCCACACACACACACACACACACACACACACACACACACGCACACTATTCTAAAGTGAGATTGATACTATTCCACAAACCTCGAGACTCATGAAACCCCAGAGTTACATGAGCATCAAAGCCCAGGCTGAAATAGTTATTAAAAACATCAAGGGGAAGCTGTGAAATAAGGAAATAAAGCAGTATATGAATGCAGATGATAATACGTCATATACACAGAAATGAAAGATACATAAATGCAGCAACTAAATGAATTAATAAATCTCAAATAAGCTTTAAACATTCTGACACTGAGAGTGAGGGCGGAGCATAAGTGAGGAGGTGGGAGGAGCCTACCTTGTCCGCCGCCTGTTCATCTTTCTCCTCTGGTCCTGCCTCGGCATTTGGCTCCACACGCAGGTTCCAACGGTCAAGTTGCACAATGTTCCCATCCTCCACATGAGAGAGGATCTTGGATACTGGTTCATCTGTGTAACCCTGTATACACACACACACACACACACACACACACACACATTGGTCATTTCTCATTTAAATTTTATGTCATAAAATGACTTCATGCCCCTAAGGTATGTGAGTTTAACTTCAGAAGACTAAAATCTAAGAATTCATAACAACATCTACCCAGATACCGAAACTGATTAATAAAACTGCTGTTAACTTTTGAAAAATGCTGTCTGTAGATTTCATAAAGTGTATCCCATATCTAAAAGCGAGGACATTATTTAAATAAGAACAGAATTGTTTTTTTTTATTTTTTGTTTTTATGGATTTGGATATGTGACCGTTTAATTTCTACTCAGAGAAAACACTTCAAAACCCAAAACTCATACTTGTGCAAATTATGATAGGAAGAAAAAGAATAAAATACAAACTTGCCTCTTAACTTAACTCAGTTATAGTGTTTTGTAGTACCCAATTTCATCTTTTCCAGATACTTTTCCCTTTATAGCACTTAAATGGACTTAACTGGCGATATCTCTCTCTGAGCCTTGCATCGCTGAGTCTCGGTATTTTTTGCCCATTTCTCCTGGCTGAGGTTCTGTCAGAACCAAGTGGCAACCTCCGGTTCTAAAAAATTAGGCTGACATAAAATGTGCAGTTCCTCAAATGTCCACTAGCTGGCTCCAAAGGTGAGTCAATCCTCAGAGATTCCATGTTAAAATGTCCAACAGAAATGAGCAGCCGGTACTACAACAGGCTCAATAACTAGATTTCTCATTCAGGACAACTGTATGAGGTGAATTTTTATGTAGCTCATCAGTTAAAATTATATTAAGCTATAAAATTATACATAATCGGGGCAGCGCTGATTTACAGCTGCATTACAAGTGTCAAACCGCTAACATTAACTTAAACACTTTAGCTAATCAGCTAACCAGAATCAGTGTAGCTTAATTCACCACAAAAAATGTAGGAGTTGACGTGGGATGACGTGAAGGGGTGGATGATGTAGTTCAAACAAATGCAAATTAAATGTTATAAATTAACGTTAGCCACCTGAAGTGAGCCGCAGTTAAGCTAGAGTTGCTAAGTTGGCATCTTCCAAAAAGAAAAGACAGTAGGAGTCAGTTCCTGCAAAGATGGCGACGACCAGAGCTCCCACAATTCAGCTTCAAAACTCTTTTTTTAGTCGATCGTCAGATCAGATTAATTAAATAAATTGTCCTACCTGAGACTCTGACTTGAGAGTCTAGGTAATCCGAGATTGAGGTCTAGGATTTGACCGCACTATTCTAATACTATCAGATTCTTAGTTGTGATCCACTCCATGCAGCTCTCCTGCAGACTAGAACAGGTTTACTTCAAGATTTTCCCTGAATGTGACTACTCTATTGAGTTTGCCCTTAACTCTGACCAGTTTCCTGATCCCAGCTCATGAAAAGCATGCCAAAACATGAAGCGACCACCACCATGCTTCACTGTGGGTTGGTGCTCTCACAGGTACATGCAGTGATGTGTTTGTGCCAATACCAAAAAACATTTTCCTCAATTATTATTCTTTGATGATTAGAGTTTCTACAGTCTGTTTTCACATTTTCATAAAGCCCAGCCCTATGGAGTGTCGGGTCTAAGGCTGACCTGACACTAAGCACCAGAGGTGGGAGGTAACGGAGTACATTTACTTAATTATTGCACTCAAGTACATATTTCACAAACCTGTACTTGAGTAGTCTTATTAGAGGACACTATTTTACTTTGCACAAAAATGCAGCCAATGTCGGTACTCTTATATAAGTACAATTCTGCATGGCATTGCGTTACCTAAGCACAGTGGTGTGTGGTTTATGAAGTCGGACACCTGCCTATTATCCATAATTGCCTTTCCTTCGAGACATGCCTAATAACTTAACAGGTGTTTGAAATCAAAAGTGGAGCTGGGTGCAGACAGCAACAAAAACAGCACGTTCACAATCATAAAGCAGAGACAGAGAGACAGAGGGATGAAAGGGGATACTGTGAGCTATTACAAGCCCTGTATATTTGACAGTTAAGTACACGTGAAGCCTAATACTTCGGTATTTTTAGTAGTACAAGGACGACTTCTACGATTACTTGAGTAATATTTGCCCTCTACTTTGGACAACATCCTCTACTCATGGTTGTCTTGCTTTCCTTTTACTTTTTAAAAATAATTGATGTAATGGTTCTCTGCACAATATTCAAAGATTTTGAAAAAAAAAACCCCAAAAAACCCTACATTCCAATTAATACCGTTTTCATAACCTTTGTGCTGGACTTGTTTAGAAAGAGTCTTCACTGTGCTGCATGGAGGTGAATACCGACACAATCACAACTTTTCTGCATTAAATTTGTGAATCATTTTGCAAACGGTCATTTAAACCGAGGCATTGCCATGTCTTTCATTGTTTTGTCCCTGTTAAGACATTACAAAAACTATATAACAAACTGTTTATTATGACTTTTAAAGCACGATTTAGGGCATCTCATTTCATCATTATGAACATAATATGAAGCACATACAGTATACAGTACACACATTCATCATGAAAGATCTGTTGTAAAACAAAATAAAATCCATGTTAGATTCAGCGTTGGAAACAATATTGTTTTAGGCTAACTAATTATACACAATTCTTCATTGTCCTTGGTCTGGCTTTTAGATAAAGTGCTTCCATGCGCCATCTGGCGGATATTACGTGAAGCACAAGACATTTATTTAAATTCCCGAATGTCGCTTGTGGGATTTCGCAGCGCGGCGCGCGGCAAATTGCAGCATTTCGCAGGAAAAAGTTTACATCTGTACATGTCTATTACAGTAGATCTAAGTACGTAAGTCCCAAGTGAGTGGATTTCAGTTGCAGGCTGTACAATATGTAAAAAATTAGAAATGTTCTTACTAGGGATGGGCATTTGAGTTCATATTTCATTTCGAGTAATCGTAGGTTTAAAAAACGAGTACTCGATTAATGGG
>JAOTQY010000001.1:30630882-30643211 GCA_026413445.1 Dolichallabes microphthalmus
GGGCACTGGCTGGGAATCGAACCCGGGCCTTCCGCATGGCAGGCGAAACACCTACCACTGAGCCACCAGTGCCCCACGTCGCACTTAATCCCAAGTGTGGTGCTTAATCCCAACCTTCACATTTAATCCTGATCAGTGTTTAATCCCAGCCACACTGTTTAATGCTGACCTCAGTTTTTAATTCCGCTTGTTGTGTTTATTCCTGATTTTATGTCTTATATTGAGCTGGGCTGATTAATCCCGACTGTAGTTTAATCCTGACAGAAGTGTTTAATCCCTACTGCATTTTAGATGTCCAGCTGTAAGTATTGCTGTACAAATACTCGTTTGATTTACTTCGACTTTTTTTTTACTTCAAAATTATTACTGCAAACTAAACTAATCTAAAATTGAATAAATTATTATTCTTTTAATATAAATTTATATTCTGTATTAAAGTAGATTTTATTAATCCCAGATAATTTAAGCTCCAGTCATCATTACCTCGATTATGGAGCAAAATAATACATTAGGGGAAAACACTACCTCTACACACACACACACACACACACACACACATACATATATACATACACACATGTATATACATACACTAACAGCTACCAGTCAAAAGTATAGACACCCCTTATAATTCCTTGACCTTTCCTGATGGTTTTTTCTTTTTACACTGTAAAACAGTACTGAAGGCGTTTATGCAAAATACACAATAATCTCCTTTGAACAGTTGATATTGAGATGTATATCTGCTACTTCTGCTCTGTAAAGCTTCATAACGGCTCTAATCTGAGGTGCTGTTTGTTAATTGGTGATTTCTGAGGCTGGTGACTCTAAATGAACTTCTCCACTGCAGCAGAGGTAATTAAGATGTATTAAGAAAAACTGCTTGTTGTTGCTTAATTACTGAATGCCATGTGTGTTATTTTACATGTTTTGAAAATAAATCCAGAATTATGACTGGTACTGTGCACATAGACACACACAAGCAAACACACACACACACACACACACACACATATGTCTATCTCAAATGGAGAACCGTCTCTCTGCATAGATACACAAAATTACTGTGTAGTGAACAAAATAATCTCAAACTGTGTGTGTGTGTGTGTGTGTGTTTAATGTAGTGGCAGTGACTATAATGTGTGTATCTACAGCATGCAACGTTGTCGTGGGTGTGTGTATTGTCTTTGTCCACGTGCAAGTGTGTTTGTATGCATGTTTTAGATTTTGTGTGTGATGAGGTGACACCCTCTGGTGGTCAGTGGCAGTTTACGGAGTTGCCATGGAGACGTTAGCACGTACTCAATAACCACAGTCACGCCTCTATCTCTGTCTCTCTCTCACACACACACACACACACGCACACGCACACAGTGACACACAGATGAGCCCTGAACTTCAGCGTGTGTGTTCAGCTGAAAAACGCTGAAACAGTTAAAACTCCTGCAGTAGAAAAGATCTGAGGGCACGAAGCCCACTACAGTCTGGAGTGCACTTAGTAGTGAGCAGTAAGAGCCCCGGCCTCCCCACATCCCCTTACAAGAGGGGTCATGGGATGCGTCCCTGCGTCCTGTCCCCTGCAGCTGGGGCCCTCATGTTCAGTAAGACAGAGCGTAAAGGAACAAACAACAAACAAACCAAACAATAAACAAAGGTCACATGACCACTGCTGTCACATGATCATTATTCATCCAATAAACTTATTTGTTATTTTATCTATTATTATTATTATTATTATCATTGACAGAAAAGAAACACAAGAGAAACAATGTCCCGCTGTGGTGAAGCTCCTCCTGAACACCAAATCAGCAGGATCAAAGAAAATGAGAGAATTTCTACTAATTAAAATAAAAACAGATCCATGGCCACTCCGTGTCAGTTCAACTGGTGGTTTTTGTTGTTGTTGTTGTTTTTTTATCAATCATGCAGGTTTCCTTCAGGTCCTCTGAGTCCAAAAGGAGGAAATAAAGCAACAGAACAGCACGTGCTCCTGAAACGTCCACAAAGAAGAAGAATTTAATTTATTAATTAAAGACTGAAGATGAAGATTAGTCTCTCGTCCACTGCGCTGCACTTTCATTCACATGCCCATGAAGGGTGCGTTGAGAGCATGGCTCTGTCCTCGTCAGTGCCCCGCCCCTTACCAGGTACCCAAGCTCTAAATTATGAGGTCACTCAGCATGTTGAGTAAACATAGATGATAAAACTCATCAGTAGCAGGCTGCGACGCCATTGGCTAGTTTTGCAGTAGGAAGAGCTCTCGGTTACAAGAGCATGCTGTTTATTGTTTAGTTTTCTTCTGTGGTTTTTTCTTTCGTTCTTTACTTCTTTCTTTCGTTTTTTTTTTTTTTTTCTCCAGCTAGTTTTTCATCCTTGTTAGTTTGAGAGGAGACACACTGGAGACAACCATGCTGATTTTACCCCCAGTCACGCCCCAGCCCCTCCCACCCTCCCTCCAACACACAGCCTTCTGGGTAACGCAGTCCAGAAGTCAGAGAGCAATGCAAAAGAGAGAGAGAGAGAGAGAGAGAGAGAGAGTGGGTAGTAAGACCACTCACTTTGCATTTTGCTGTGTTGCTTAAATTCCTAAAGTCTTACACACATATACACACAAATGCACAAACACACACATGCACACACATATACACAACACTGGACCATCTGTGTGTGTTTGTGTGTGTAGTTACACGCATCTTTTCCGTCTCTCTCTGATTGTGGTGTGTATTAAGAGCAGGGTTTTAGCACCAGTCATCCTCATCTGTCTCACTGTACGGTTCATGGAGACTCTTTCGAGGTGGGCGGGGCTGTGGAGCACGTTGCATGCCGTGGTGGCCTGGGCCTCGGCGGTGTGGAGATGGAGAGGAGGAGGAGCGGTAGCCATTGGGCACCCGTCGGTGATGAGAGGCAGGACTACGGTGAGAAGGACTGTGGTGGGTGGAGCCATGACGGGGCGTATGGGAGTGTCCTTGCATCACACTTTGCTCATAGTTCGGTGGCTCGTATTCAAAACGACGGTCATAGAGCGGGGCACAGCGGGGGGAGGGCCGGCGAGAAGGTGGTCCAACGGGTGGAGGTTCACGGCGAGGAGTGCGTGGTGGGAGGGGTTTCCTGGGGGCAGGTGAGTATGTAACATGCGGACGAGGTGTGGGTGGAGTCGGGGGAAGCTGACGTCGAGTGCGACGTGGCGTACTGGTTCCTGACGTTGAGGGAACTGGGCTGACGCTCACAGAACTGCTTCCCTAAAAATAAACATGTTAAAAATGTAAATTGCACAATTATAGTAGTGCAGATTGTATATAAAATAGTGTGTGTGTCTGTGTGTGTACCTGTCTTCGTCCCCTGCCATCTCTGCCTTCACTGGGTGAACGTGACCAGTGTGTGTCTTGTCTACTGTGAGGATGATGATGGTACTCTCGCTCTCTCTCATAACGCTCTTTCTCCATTGAGCTGTGGTGATGATGATGGTGGTGGTGGTGGTGGTGGTGATGATGTCGTCTGTCTTTGGCTCTTCCTCTCTCTCGCTCCCGCTCTTTAGGAGGAAGTTCACCTGACTGTGTGGTGGTGCTGAGATCAGTACCCAGACCTGACAGAAAAAAGAGTAAACATCATCTCTCTTAAGGAGCACAGGTGTGTATGTGTGTCGGTGTGTGAGAGAGACCTGTATCAGCATCTGTGTAGCGAGTCAATGATCTCTCGGAAGTGCGGTGATTTCGATCCCTCTCTCGTTCTCTTTCTCTTCTCCTTCTGCCATGTCTAGGCCCCTCCTCTGACTCTACCCTCTCCAGAGAGTAATCGTCCAATCGCATGCCTCGACCTGAACGCCCATGAACCAATGAGCATGTAGAACGCCTCAATGGACTTACATCAGAAATGGTCTACAGAAGGACATGGGAAAAGGAGTAGAGAAAAGGGGAGGGGGGGGGGCAGAGGGAGGGGGAGTGAGATTTACATGTTCGTGTGAAAGCATTTTAAAGCAGTCAACAGTGTGTGTGTGTGTGTGTGTGTGTGTGTGTGTGTGTGTGTGTGTGTTTTTAAGATGTACACACTTTTTCCTCATTGTTTTTCTTTCTCACTCTCTTTGTCTCTTCTTGTCTTTCTCTCTCTCTCTCCCACATACACACACACTCCCACACACCTCAAAAACCAAGGACACTCACAGGTAGCTCAATACCATGCTACAGTACAACATACTGTACATCAAGAGAAACGGATGGAGAGACAGAGAGACAGATACAAACAGAGAGAGAGAGAGAGAGAGAGAGAGAGATGTACATACGCTGAGGTTACTTTCTTGAAGTTTGTTTCTCCGTTGCTGAAGAATAATGCAGGGTAGAACGAACACACACACACACACACACACACACACACACACACACACATGGAGACATAAAAAACAGACAGAAGTAGAGAAGAAAGAGGGATTGTTGGAGGACAGGAATAAACCTGTTTAAGTTTTTACATGGTAGGGAAGAAGAGGGTTTTCACACACATACAGTCACAAATAATACCAATAGATATACACCAGTATATACCAGTTTTTTGTCTTTTGGCCACAGGTAAAGGAATGTTATGTGAAGTGTATTGGTGATGTGCGTTCTGTATAGGTTATTGTGCTCTAATAAGGATATTGGGAGAGTGGGTGTATTGAGGGGTTTTAGAGTGTATTCGAGGTTCTTCTTCTTTGTCCATTGATTGCTAGATAGTGGTTAGTGGAGGGGGCTGGCCCCATATCTAATACACTTCTGTGGGTGCCAATGGATTTCGGACGTTATGCAGGGCATGATTCCATTTCTGGCAGTCAGTGGCTAAGCTCTTTTATGTCATTTATGTTGAGATGGCTGTTATCCTTTTTTCCCCCTGCATGCTCCAACATAGTCTACTTCCGGGAGAAAATAAGGTAAGATTTTGTGGTTTGTCTCTCCTTCCTTTTGTGATGTTGGGTCATCACCGTCTGCCTGCAGATAAAGGAAAATGAGCCATCTTCTTGAATACAGCAGATTATCACAACAAAGTCACCAAACTTCCAGAGGATCATCACACCTACGAAAAACTGAAAAGAGACCTCACAAACATTTATAAGAAAAAGGCAATAGCTTGTTTAAAAAAAACTGAAAAGGGACTGGGCCATCGGCACGGTGACCTACCACCGTCTGCACCCTGGTGGAGCCACTTTAAAAGTACACAAGGAAGCAGTCTCCTTCAGACCAATAGTCAGCAATATTCATTCTGTAACTTACACCACTGCTAAATACTTGGCAACCATTCTGCCACCACTAGTTGGACACAATGACCACCATATCCAGAATTCAGAATAATTTGTTTCCAAGTGGATCCAGAGAACACCATGGTTTCCTTTGCCATTACATCGCTCTTTACCAGCATCCATACCATGAAAGCCATTAGAAAGAGGTTGGAAGAGAACAGCACCCTCAACAATAAAAGCAGCCTCAACCCAGACCAGATTTGTTTTCTCATGTCTCAACACCACCTTCTTCCCTTACAGAGGTGACTCCTACAAACAGAAAGTTTCACCCAATTGTGGTTAATCTGTATATGGAGGAGGTGGAGAAGAACGCACTCAACTCCTTTCCAGGGACCCATTGGTTCAGATACTGTATATAGATGACACGTGGGTGAAGATTAAGAGTCAGGAAGTACAGACCTACACAGAGCATATTAACTCAATTGTCATGCATATTAAGTTCACCAGGGAAGACACCAAGGACAACAGTTTGGACTTCCTGGACTGTGCAGTTCTCGTAGAGAAAGATGGGAAACTGAAAAAGTCTACAGACCAATACTTTACACACAGACCAATAAATTAAATAAGGTTAAACTCCCATAACCTATTGCAGCACAAATTAAGTGTCATCAGGACACTGCACCACTGGACAGAGAACACCCGAATCTCCACTGAAGTTAAACAGAAGGAACACAAGCATCTGAAGTTAGCAGGGTTAGCTCTCGACCTGTGGATATCCTAAGTGGGCCTTCAACAAAATAACTTCCAGACCCAAAACAAGGATGACTAAGAGAGTTGAGACCCAACCATACATATGTGGCTGGAGTGTCAGAAAAGCTAAAAAGAAGTTTTGGAAAGCACAACATACCAGTTCACTTCAAACCACCAACACTTACATTGCTTTCATTTTCTTTGTGTTAATTTTGAAGCGATAGGACTGCATGGTATTGGAATGTCACTGTCATGCTATTGCACTATCATCAGCAAACATGAGATCAGTTACAAATTGATACTCATTAAACTGACTCACTGCCCTTTCTTATAAATTTACACAATGATTTCCAGGGGGCTGGGATTTGTTTGACCCATCAGACTTGGTCCAGAAAGTCGATGGAGCAGGATTTCAACTTTCTTCAATGATCTTCTCCCTGTTCGTTGATAGTTTTTATATCACCACACATGGGGGTTGGTGGAATTTCAATTGGCAATAGCTTCGCTGGTTGTCCCTGTGGCAGTTTTGTTGGACAGCTCATTGAAGAATTCTTTCCACCGCAGGAGATGTTCCTCAGTTGATTGGACAATTGTCCAACCCACTTTTCTGCCATTGTTATTGGTTTTTTCTCAGACACTTGAGAGTGTGATACAGTGTATGGTATTCATGTTTGGATAAGGCTTCTTCGAGTTCTCCTGCAACCTTGTTCCAAAAAGCTTACTGTTCAGCTTTCATCTCTTACCAGACTTTGTGGTTGATCACAGTTGAGCAGTTTAACACTATTTCTTTGGTCCACTAGGAGTAGGCATTTGTTAGATATCTGATAGCGGATGGTAGGGCACAGCGGTTGGCACATTCCATGGTATCTGAAATCTGCTTTTCTTATTTTTCCAAACCTTCCTTTTCGGTCAGCATAGCAAATCGATTTGAAAGGGCAATCTGAAAGTCTTGCTTAAAAGCAGGAGTCATCAGATAGAGCCAATCAACCCTAGCCTTGCGTTTTTACTCACTGTAATTGAAGCTGACCACAGCACACTATCGCGAGGTATTAAAACTATTTTCCCCGAGGGCTTCTGTCACGTCAGTTGGTATCGCCGAGGGTATGGAAAGAGGTTGTGACCAACTACCAAGTTTTGAAGATAGCAACAGATAGCAGACGCAATTGGAGATAACTGCCAGACAACTGGAAATTGGCTGAAAGGTGGTCATGCTGTGAATGACTTGGATGTTCACCATGACGTCGTGTTGAAATTTACTGTGGCCAGAATAGTATGATGTCTGTAACGATGCGGTCTAACGAGGGGCAGAACCACACGGAAATGTTTTGCACTGTTTGGAATGCGCAGATCCGTGGAGGTCCGTGAACAGGCAAACGTGCGGCCATTTATACACATGATTGCCAGGCAACGCTGCAATCAGCATGAACGCACGTCACCTGGCGGCGTGTTTATTTAAGGGTGCTGATACCTTGGCACTTCGTGCGATCATTTAGGTATCACCGGTAAGGTATCAGGACCAAAGACATAACCAAAGCAAAAGAAAGAAAGAAAGACAGACAGACAGACTAGTGCGCTTACGGGAGGGGGAGAGGCAACGACCCAGCCTCTGTCTCCCTAAAACGCCAGCAAGTGAGAGAGATAGTGAAAGAGTTTGCAACACAACTCCGTTTAGCATGCGCTCTTATTTATAGTGCAAAGCACAAATTAAGAACTCTCTTTCTCCAATAAATCCTCAGTAAGGGCGAATGCCCCGAGACGGTATACAGTAGTTTTTGTTTTAGTTTCCAGAGCCCCGTCCATTTTCGTGTAGACGGCGGAGCTCTTTTTATTTTGTGTTTTCAGTTTTCTTTTGTTTTCCTTTTAGTTTCTAATTAATAATCCCACGCTATCTCCAAACGGAAAGGTCTTCCCGTGCATTTCATAAGCACTCTCCCATACTCCCATTTCATTGACCCCCTCTAAAGCCCTGCGTTGGGGCTTTTTTAAACATCTAAACATCTCAAAATGGTTCATTGAAGGTACTGGAGTGCACTGGCGGTGTAATTGAGGTATTAGGTATTATGTATTGAAGAGGTACTAGGGGTACTGGAGTGTGCTGGGGAGTATTGGCGTGTATTGGCTTGCCTGTTGGATGTTTTCGAGTGTACGGGGGAGTGACTATTGGGGGTATTGTGGTATACTGGGGTGCATTAGGGTATATTGGGCTGTTTTTGGGGGAATTAGGGTATATTACTATCCTACTATTAATATAATAATCCTGAGGGGTATTGCTGTTCATTAATATAAATCTCTACTGATTTCTATTCTAATCTTTACTGTTTATGACAAACTACCCACATAAGCACCCCAAAATAATATCAGTAATATTAATAAACAGTGTGTGGGTATGTTACATGTGTAATGCACATTTGTTACTGTGTTAATATATGTGTGTTACTGAATGTTAAATGTTTTAGCATGTGAATGTATAGAGAATGTATTAGTGTTTATTAGTGCTGTAGCTTGGTTAATAGCAAGCAATTACACCCACATGGATGCACACTCACACACATGCACACGCACTTCTTTAGGTTGTAAAAAAAATATTCAATGCCCCTTGTGATGAACATGACACACAAGCAGGGAAAGATGCACTGAGAATATTAGTACATCAAACATACATGAAGGGTTTGGTGTTAGCGTTAAAGCATTGTTAATGTAAAGAGATGGCTAAAGGATAAATGGTGTGATAGAGGAATGGATGAATGAAAGGATGGGTGAAGGATGGAATAATGCTCACTTGGTGATGTAGTGGGAGGCGGGGCATGGAGACAGTCCTCCCTTCCAGTGGTAGTGATGTGTCAGTGTCGGAGTGAACAGGCATCATTCTCATTTCTACTGTCTGAAAAACACAAGAGTGAAAGAATGTGGAACACACACACACACACACACACACACACACACACACCCACACATACATACACCCCCACATACACACATACACCCCCACACCCACACACCCACACACCCACACACACACACATCCTGCACTCTGAACCTGTCTAAGCATCCTGCACTTGACTGGAACCATACAGCAAATTCACAGTCTAATCTGTGGAGTCAGATCAGCATCTCATTTCATAAATAAATGTCACCTGCTTGACTAATAGATTTGTGATTCACATATAAATGACTCGACAAATATATTTTCCAGAAATTTCATAATTTCCTCTTTATTTACAGAATCACAAACCTGCATTTACAAATGGCTTAACTTTGTGGGCAGTGGTAGCTCAAATGTTTAAAGCTGTATGTTACTGAGTTACTGATTGGAAGGTTGGGGGTTGAAGCCCAAACACTGTCAAGTTGCCACTGTTCAGCCCTTGAGCAAGGCCATAACTCTATCTGCTTCAGAGGCGCTATAACCTGACTGACCCTGTGCTCTGACCCCAGCTTCCTAATTAAAAAAAAAAAAAAAAAAAACGCTTTTACTGTGTTGAAAGGTTTATATATAAAATAATTAAGTATTACTCTTTTTGGGACTTCCCTGATGTGATTAGATTCCCTGCATCCTATAAGATTTCTCTTACAATTTTAGCCAATCACATGAAGGAAAATTTGAGGATATGACCAAAGGCAGAGCTTACTGTGTTACTTTTGTGTGCAAGTCATACATACTGAACCTCCCGTCAAGGTGTTGCCACAGCAGACCACTCGATCCTCACACACAACTTTACCACTTAATTTAAATCTCAAAAGAGGCTATGTCATAGCCACAGTACATTTCTCCTTTATATAAAGAGGATAACATTAATCAGGATAACATGCACATCATACCTGAAAAATAAATTTTACCTCATGCGTATCTTTTCCTACATCGCTCCTTTAATCCCTTATCCCCTCTGTGACTCTAAAGACACCAAAAAGACCCAGAAAACTCACTCACTCACTCACTCACTCACTCATTGTCTATACCACTTTATCCTTTATGCAGGGTTGCGGCCTGGAGACTATCCCAGGAGACTTAGGGCATGAGGCAGGGCTGTCATGAAGTGACGCTGAGGAATCCAAGCGCAGATGTGGAAAAAAACAAGGAATCAATTAACGAGGTGACAGAGCCAAATCGCAATACAAAAGCCATGGTCAAAAGAAGAAGCACAAATTCGGTAACCGGGAAAACAATCATTGAGGTAACAAATCCGAAAACATAAAACAAAAGGTTGTAGCCAAAAAAAGCAGCAGCGATGGAGCTGTAGCTCCAGATAAAGTGGTGATAGAAATTCACGAACCCTAGGAACCCCTGAAGTTCCTGCCGTGAGGTGGGCATGGGAAAATTCATGACTGCTTGGAGTTTGGTGGGCTCCATCTTGATGCCTGAAGGCCCAATGACTAATCCGAGAAAAATGGTAAATGTTATGTGAAATTCGCACTTCTCTGCTATAACAAACAAATTATTCTGAATAAATCTCTGCAGAACCTACCGAACATGGTGTTGATGCTCCTCTAGGTCTCAAGAAAAGATTGTCATCCAAGTAGACGAACACCGAAGAGTTGAGAAAGTTTCTGAGTACATCGTTAATGTGGGCCTGAAAGACTACGGGAGCTTTAGTTAAAACAAATGGGATGACCAAGTACTCATAATGCCCCGTTGGGGTGTTGAAGGCAGGCTTCCATTCATCAACCTTTCAAATACGGACGAGGTGTTATGTGTTACGTAGATCCAACTTGGTGAATAGCTTGGCTCCTTGGAGGAGTTCAAATGCAGTAGCCATCTGAGGAATGTGGTGCCGATTCTTAACTGTGATCTCGTTTAGGCCATTATAATAAATGCAGGGACAAAGGGAACCATCTTTTTTGTCCACAAAGAAGAACGCCGCCAAGGACGAATGATCTTCGCTGCGAGGGACTCTGTGATGTACTAGTCCATAGCTTTGCATCCCTTGGGTGACAAAGAATAAAGGCAGACTTTGGGTGGAGTGGTGTCTGGGAGCAGGTCAGTGGCACAGTCGTGAGGTTGGTGGGGTGCGCGGAAGCAACAGCGCATGATTTGGTACGATAGAGATACTCTTATTTCTATTGGTATACAATGTACTCACAATTTGACATTTTTAATCCTGGATCCAAGCTGGCTGAGTGAGATCCTGAGGGAGAACAAAGGACACGACCTGAAGCAGCGGCCATGGGGGAAACAAGCCAGTGTCAGGAACAGGCTGAGAGCCCGTGCACACTGCACACCTCTGCCGAGCATCCTGTTCATCAATGTCAGTCGCTGGAGAACAAGCTTGATAACCTCAGGGCCAGGGTAAAGTTCCAGAGAGACATTTCCAGAGGGATTGCATGATAACTGAGGTGAGAGTTATATAGTAGCATTAACAAACAACAGAGCATGTATCCTGATGCTGTGTACATTGTAGGAGGGGACTTTAATCAGGCAGACGTAAAATCTTAAAAGACGTAAAATTTCACCAGCATGTAAAATGTGCTACTAGGGGAGCAAACACACAGGGCAAGGTCTACTCGAACATCAAGCCAAGCTACAGGGCCAGACCACTACCACACCTGGGCCAGTCCGACCACATGTCCTTATTTTTAGTCCCTGCATATGCTCCCCTCAGGAAAACTGTTTTCACAATCAAAAAACATTTTATAAACTTGGCCTGCTGGTGCCTCTCAGCAGCTACATGACTGTTTTAACAGGATGAACTGGGATGTCTTTGAAGATCCAGACCTGGAGGTGTTCACACACAGTGTTCTTTAAGAACTGCATAGACACGGTCACAGTGGACAAACGCATCCGGGTCTACCCCAGTCAACAGCCCTGGATGAACAAGGAGGTCCAGAAGCTCCCCAAGGAGAGGAACACCACCTTCAAGTTTGGCGACAGGGCTCTTTATAGCACAGCCCGAGCCAACCTAAAGAGAGGCATCAGAGAGGCTAAGTTGGAGTACAGGAGGAAAAAGGAAGACCATCTGGAGAGTAACAACAGGCAGGTGTGGCAGGGAGTCCAGCATCTTACCAACTACAAGACCCATCATCTGTGTTGCTGATGGTGATGCCTCGCTGGCAGAGGAGCTGAACTTTTTCGTGCCCGTTTTAAGGTGGAGATGCACCTACACCAGATGCACCGACACTTCCACCGGGGGCCCATGAAGAGTGGACAGTAAAAGAGTGGGAGGTGAGATGTACCCTGCAGAATGAAACCACTAGGAAGGCTGCAGGACCTGATCGTATCTCCGGAAGGATGCTATAGGACACTGATCATCAACTGGCGGCCCGCAGGCTGAATCCGGCCCGCTGAGCCGTTCAATCCGGCACGCGAATGGATTCCAAAATTGTGAGGATCAAAAAGAAAATAGTGGTCCACACTAGAGACCTGCGCGGGATGGATTTTTCAGTC
>JAOTQY010000001.1:30720115-30722615 GCA_026413445.1 Dolichallabes microphthalmus
TTGGACTGTGGGAGGAAACCGGAGTACCCGGAGGAAACCCACCAAGCACGGGGAGAACATGCAAACACCATGCACACCACACACACACAATTACAATTTAATTTCAAGAAATAGATATTTAGGATATGGAAGGGAGAAAGCTGGAGAGACAGATGGAGTGAAAGTAAGAGAAACAGAGATGAAGAGAAATACAGAAAGACAGATGACCTGCTTTGCTGTTGTTTCTGGAGCAGGTGGGGCTAAAACTGAACGTCCCCATTTGCACACACAGTGTGAGTCCAGGTGCGGAAACTAGTTCTGCTTGTTTCAGGAGGTGCAAGATGATTTTACTAAAATGCAACAAACACACTCACACACACCACAAAAAAACAGTTACACTTTATTATTTTATTTAGCTTTGATTACACACATTGTGGGTTAACTGATGTTACACTAAAAAGAGAGATCTTTATCTTCGTGTCGGTGTGCCTTAAAACCCATTGAACAAGAATGACAACACCACGACCAATTAGAAAAATCCAAAAGTGTCTTATACAAAAACTAAACAAAAATGGTCCACCAACCAAGAAAACCAACAAAGAAAACAATATTCACAAAATATATACAATTGAATGCTGTGTGGCTGTGAGTGGGTTGAATGTCCAAAGTCCAGGTTATTGTAAGAATGTGTGACAGAGATAAATCAGTCTCACCGGAAATGATGGAATACAACCGGGAGGCCGATGTCGGAGCGAGAGTACTGTGGCGAAGCAGTCCAGTCAGTGAAATTCCAAGTGAATAGGAAATCCTGCAACGAACAGCCATTGTCTGTCTCTTTATAAACTCCATAACAAACATATAAAACAGGCGCGCTGTATCTCCGTACTCCCTCTTCGAGTCATTTCCCGGGCCAGCTTTATATCTGGGTCAGGTGATCACGTGAGTTACCATCTTCCCGTGCCGCCTGGGTGCCGACTCTTGTGAGAGCTTGAGTGGAACCCAATGCACCCCGTCAATAGGCAGATACAACCCTCATGGGCACAATTAATAAGGCGCAGCATCTTATTTATCATTGAGCCAGCTTACTTCCCCCATATATAAAAGTGCCCATTATGGTGGTGCTACCTGCTGACTTCATTGCCATCAGCAACGTTATGAGCCTAGACCTGAGCAACTGAAGCAACGGCAGATCATAACACTGTCTCCAGAGGCTTGTACAGTGGACACTATGCATGATGGATGAATATTTTGTCATTTTAATCCTATTTTTGCTTGAGGGGTCAGTAATTTAGCCCTTCTGAATCTAAGACGTTTTTTGGCCAAGGGATGTACACACAGAACTCACCATGCAAAACTCCAAAGGTGGCACTCGTAGGTCATCACCATGGAGCTGTTCTTCCAGACACAAATATGGACTCTTATTCTTATATCTTGGCACTGAAAGAACTCCATGACCCTGCTTCTCTACCTAAACATGCAGGGTTACCTTTACACTATATTGCCAAAACTATTGGCTCGTCTGCCATCACATGCATATGAACTTGACTAAGATCCAATTCTTAATCCATAGGGTTGAATATGATGTTGGCCCTGCCGCTTTTGCAGCTATAACAGCTTCAACTCTTCTGTGAAGGCTTTCCACAAGGTTTATGTGTTTATGGAAATTTCTGACCATTCGTCCAGAAGCGCGTTTGTGAGTTCAGACACTGATGTTGGATGAGAAGGCCTGACTTGCCTTTCCATGTCTTTATAAATCTTGTTTTGTGCACTGGTGCACAGTCATGGATGAATTTGGTGTGGAAGAACTTAACTGGCCTGAGTCCTGATCTCATCCTGATAGAACACCTTTGGGATGAATTAGAGTCATCATCAGTGTCTGACCTCGCAAATGTGCTTCTGGAAGAACGGTCAACAATTCCCATAAACACACTCCTAAAGAGTTAAAGCTGCAAAGGATTAGCCAACATCATATTAAATCGTACAGATTAAAAATTGGATGTTTCAATTTCAAGTTCATATGCATGTTCAATATAGTGTATCTACCACTTCCATCAATGACAATCTTCTAGCCAGAAAACATGACCTGAAAGCTCCTGCTGAAACCCACCCTGCTACTTTCAGTCATTAGCATGTCCATCAAACACCTGTTGTAGGATTTGGAAAAACTGCTGCTGCATAGAGAGCAGATGATGGTGACTGTTGCTTTCATTAGAAGAGCTCCTGAAGTTCTCACCCTTTTCCTAACAGCGTGGGTGCTAGCCCTGATGAGATATTTTCCATGAAACACTGTAGATCCATGTCAAGAACTACAAAATCCATATGTGATCTTGACTCATTGTTGAATCTTAATCTAGTGGAAACACGGGCAGAATCAGGCCCTGCCTCTGAGTTCCATTGATACAGAATGTGGCAGAATCTGTTCCAGCTCCTGAAGATGTTGCAGGAGGTTTTTTTTTTATATTTTTTTTAACCAGGCTCAAAGCGCACTACTTAGGTTTGGATCCACCCTCTGTGTCTGAAA
>JAOTQY010000001.1:30727615-30731709 GCA_026413445.1 Dolichallabes microphthalmus
TTTTGCTTTTGTTAACATACTGGGCTACTGATTTATAAACTTCTCTCACTTCAGCTGTGGAAATTAAACTAAATCTCGTTTATTCGCTGTAGTTTGTGTAAAAACTTTGATGTTAATTAAACTCAGCCCGCTGTCTCCCCCTGCTGGCTGCCTCCGCACACTGCTGGAAGATCACCCAGTTTAAATCTCTCGTCCCTGTGCGGTTACCTTTACTTCGATAATAAGATTTTGTTAAACCGGTTACAAAATGCCTTCAAATTTGGGCGAAAATATCTATAAATGTAAAGTTTAACTCGTATTATTGTTAATAGGCGAGATGTCAGGACACCCACACAGAGAGAGAGAGCCAATCAGAGCTCGCCTATAATGAACCAATAAGATCACTCGGTGGGCGGGACTTACCCTAAACATCTGATGTGATGGGATTTATGGTAGTGATGGGAAGTTCGAATCATTTTGGTGACTCGGTTCTTTGAATCTCGTTCATCAAAATGAACGAACCTTTTTTTTGAGTCATTTCGTTCTTTTGATCAGAAAAAAATTAAAATGTTGCGTTTTCAATAAAAATACCCCCAATACGTCTACATACAAATATTTTGGCTATAGGTCCAGTTATGAAAATATTACAATGTAACTAAGAACATATTATAATAAACAGAATGAACAGCTCATGAAATATTTAGCCAGCTTGGGGGCAACTCAGTTTATCCTGGAAATAATCACTGGGAGGAATGATGAGGTGAGATTTGTCAAATAATTAAAACTCAGATATCACACACCAATCTCTGAGTTTGAATTATTCCAAAATGTTGATAATTACCTCATTTGTCATGTGTGGACTATATTCCATAGGGTTGCACAACATCCCTCTGCTTAGACAGTGACATCACTATTTTGGATTTACCTTTAGTACAAAGTGTGTGTACTGTATGTGTAAAGCTACGTTGACTTCTGTTATTCATACAATACCTACTCACAAATAAACATCAAAAACAAAGCCGGCTGCAATGAATTTCTGTGCAAAACATCTTTTACTACAAACACTTCCACACAAGAACATTGTTATCACACAAGAACATTTTGATAGAACACAAAAAATATGTAAAGTTTTAAATATATACTGTAGATAAAATTAGAATAAATAAAATGGAAATGTCTACATACAGTCCACTATTACTACTGTAAACTTTGCAAATAGGACATCAGCCCCTTCAAGTCTTAAATGCACAAAGTGGGCTGCAATGAATGTCTGTGCACTAATTTGTGTGCATCTGTGTGAAACACACATAGGAAAAAAAGAACGACAGAAAGAACGGCTCTCCCTCAGCCGCGACTCGGCTCCCATTGTTCATGTTTATGAGCCGTTCAAAAGAATCGGTTCGGTCGCGAACGTCACAACTCTACATCTCAGACAGTTTCTCACTCTCACTCTCTCTCTCACACACACACACACACACACACACACACTGGGGGCAGGGGTAGCTCAGTGGTTAAGATGTTGGACTGTGGGCCCCTGAGTGAGGCCCTTAATCCCTCACCTGCTCAGATGTTATAATGAGATTTTAAAAAATGTACATCGCTCTGGAGAAGGGCTAAATGCAATTAATGTAAAGATAAAACGCAGAATTGGAATAATAAGCATGTGTGTGTGAGTGTGTGTCCAGTTCTGAGTCCACAGAGTCTCTAATATGATTAAAAGTAATCTCCTGATTAAATATAAATCTGATTAAAGTCTCTGAGTTCCACAGGGAAGCTCTGGTTAAATTACAGAGAGCACACTCACTGAGGAGAGACGTACAAGAAGCAGAAGCTGTGTGTGTGAGACTTCCTTCAGACCGTCAAAGCTCGGAGACAAAACAAGACTTTACAGATCGGTGAATGTGCACGTGGTTCAGGGTGAACCACACACTCAAATTAGAGCTGGTGTGTTTAGTCATTTCTCTCAGGATCCCATCAGTCCTGAGGCTCCGACTCGTTACACATCCAGGAACGAAGGCACCCCATCACCCCTCCCCCCACCCAGCGTAATTATTGTTATTATTATTATTGTTATTCTCTGTACTCAGGTACATTTGGATACTATGATACAGCAGGTGACAGCGTGTACCTAGTTGGTTTGTTAGCTGCGGTTGAACACAAGAGAGAAAAAAAAATGAGGAAGTTCTATAGTCTTCATGCTACTCCTAATATTATTGATATTTTCAAGAGTCAAAGAACTTTATTAATCCCAGAGGGAAATTGCTTAATTAAAAAAAAAAAATCAACATGTCCAGAGCAGCACTCTCAAGTGATGGGAAGTTTGAATAATTTTAGTGACTCGGTTCTTTGAATCTCGTTCATCAAAATGAACGAATCTTTAAGTCATTTAGTTCATTTTGTTCTTTTAAATGGGAGGGTTGCGTCAGGAAGGGCATCCGGCGTAAAACCTGTGCCAAGTTGTTGTGCGGACTGGATATTCCGCTGTGGCGACCCCTTGCCGGGAGCAGCCGAAAGATCAACAACAAGATCAGAATAAAATAAAACGTTAATTTTCGATAAACAGACCCCCAACACGTCTAAATACACATATTTTGGCTACAGTTCCAGTAATGAAAATATTACAATGCAGCTAAGGACATATATAACATATGTTCAACTGTTCAATTCTGTTTCCTGTGTAACTGCACTGCATAGCGTCTATGGGAGTCACGTGACAAAAGACCGAACGACTCGGAGTAGAAGAGTCATTTAGAAAGAATCGCAATTCTGCTTTGAGAGGATCACATACAGTACTGGTAAAATAACTACAAACACATCTGCTCATCCTACATTCTTTGACCAGTAGGGGGGGTGTGTGTGCAAATGAAACCTCGAGAAATGAACCCTTTTTTGAACCAATTTGCTAGAAGGCTTCAGAGATTCATGAAGCTTCATCTCGCCATCACTACTGTCAACGTTCTCAGGTAAGATTGGCTTCTGGATCAGAGTCAATCTGTGCCGGAGTGTCGTTCCTGAGCCGTGGACTCGGGCTCAATTTACTGATCCACATGAATTTGCGATGGGTTCTCAGAAACGCTTTCCAGGGCCCAGTTTCTTCTGGGAAAAACACTGCAACCCTGACCAGGATGAAGAGCTTACTGAGAATGACTACTTCTCCTCTTCAGTATTAGCTCACTGTAGTTGTGTTGTGTTTCTGCTTCACTTTAGTCGTGTGTTTAACAAACTTCCCAGTTTTATAGTGTGACTGGAAATGTCTTGTCCAGATATACTGGTTTTAAAAAGATCAGCTCATGTCTGCCTCACACTGCTGATCTATGTATGTGTGTGTGTGTGTGTGTGTGTGTGTATACATCTCAATGACAGCACCAGTGTTTAGGTTTATAACTCCTCTTTATTTTATAATAACAGTATTTCCCTCACACACACACACACACACACACACACACACACACACACACACACACACACACACTATCTACAGTGTGATTAGTCCTCAACCAATGAGGAGACACAGGGAGGAGCTTGCTGAACGATGTGCATTTGATCCTCCTGATCCCCTCAGGGGTCATGACCTTGGTTACCATGGCGGCGACATGGGCTGAGGGTTCTGCAGGTACGACATCACCACCGCTGATATCGAAAGCCTGAATAAGGAAACACACACACGTGATTTAAATTCAGCAAGCACATGAAGACGTCTATTTTCACCAGTGTGTGTGTGGTGGGGTGCGTGTGTCTCGACTTTATTTACTAATTCATTATTTATTTACTTTATTAATCTTTAATTACAGCTAGTAAAATGAAAGCAGGTTTTAGCAGGAGGGCGTGCAAGCAGGTTTCACCAGCTCTCTCTCGTACACACACTCTCTTACAGACACACACACAGAGCAGTGTACTCACATGAAGCTGCTCATCATCTGCTTGGTGTCCTCTGAGCTGCGCGAGTTCGCAAAACTGATGAAGGAGCAGTACACCGCAATCCACGCGCACCACTTCAACTGCACACACACACACAAATATCCATGACAAATATAGACATACAGTCATGGCCAAAAGTTTTGAGAATTACATAAATATTGGAAATTGGAAAAGTTGCTGCTTAAGTTTTTATAATA
>JAOTQY010000001.1:30731809-30742687 GCA_026413445.1 Dolichallabes microphthalmus
TTGTTCCCCTGTGTTCCTTTAAATAAGTGACTCTCAGAGCATCTGAATGATTTGTGGATTTTAATCAGAACTCAGACTGAAACATTTACACTCAGACATGAAAATAAAGTGTGTTCATAAACACACACACACACACACACACACACACACAAACACACACACAGGTTTAGTGTAAATGTGACGTCATGTGATCATTAACACAGAAACGCCGGAAGCTCAGTAACTGATAATGAAACACACAGCATGTCACATCTCTCTCTCACACACACACACTACTTTATATACACACATTTATAATAAATTATTCAATTATATTAAATAATAATTAAAATAAGATTCACATCTTAGCAAATTTACAAACATTTTATCATGAAACCAGTCACTAGGTACAAACCTCAACAGCCAATAGGAAACAAGAGGGCGGGGCTACAGTATCTATAATAGTACTTTACAACATTTATAACTGTAGTAATTAGGGCTAATTATTGTCGTCGCTCCTGGGCAGGATGGGGTGTTGTGAGGTTGGGTGCAGTGGGTGGCGGCGTCTCCTCACAGCTCCAGGTTCCATCCTGAGCTCAGGGTTATGGAGTTCTCTCCATGTCCATGTAGGTTCCACAGTGTCCTCCCATCTTCAAACACATGCAAGGGGACTGTTTATGCTAAATTGCCCCTTGGGTATGACTGAGCAGTGCTCTGCCCTGGACACTGGACTGGACTGGCATCCCACTTCTTCCACTGTGTGCTCAGCACTTCTGGGAAAGACACTGCAACACTGACAAGGATGAAGAGCTTACTGAGAATGACTCTTTCTTCTCCTCACTATTATCTCGCTGTAGTTGTGTTGTGTTTCTTCTTTACTTTAGTGTCTATGTGTTTAACAGATGAAGAAGCTTGGCTGTGTGAGGTGCTGTGTGAGGCGTTGTGTATGATGTTGAGTGTGGTGGTGTGTGTGGTGTTGTGTATGAGGTTGAGTGTGGTGGTGTGTATGGTATTGTGCGACATGTTGTATGTGACATTATGAGCGGAATCGTGTGCGTAACTGCATGCGGTGTTGCGTGCAACATTATTTGAGACATCTTGTGTGTCATTGTGTGTGACATGTGCAGGATTGTGTGCAATTTGTAAAACACTGAATGCCGCATTGTGCGGGACGTTGTGTGTGGTGCTGCGTACGGTGTGTGCAACACTATTTGGAGCGTTTCGTGTGGTGGCGTGTGTTACATGTACACAGTTGCGTGTGGCGGTGTTGTGCGGGATGTGTGCAGTGTTGTGTGTGGTGGTGTGTGCAGTGGTGTGTGTCTTTGAGCGTGTGAGAGTCCTGCCAGTCATGCGCTGGGGGGAGGGGCTAAGTGTCCTGTGGGTGGAGTTTAAGCTGCGTGAGGTTGTAAAGACGCAGCGCAGCGGGGTTCGGGGACTCGCTGGCCGGGACAGAGCAGATTTAGACCTTACACTGCCTCCGGACCGTACACACCTCGACCTGAAATGAACATAATATAATAAATATAATCATCACACACAATAAGATTGCAAAGTGAGTAAATAAGTTTTCAGTTCACTACAGTACATACTACGAGTCAGAGTAAACTTTACACACTACATACTTCTCACCTTGTGCTGAAAGTGTAGACCTGCTCAGAAATCTAGTGCCAAATTCAAACAACAAAGACTATGTGTCTGTAAAAAACAATCACACCGGAAAGTGGCACGGACTGGGCAACACAGGTAAGCCAGGTCACCCATAGGACCTGAGAACCTGGGAAATCATGGGTACTGTAAGAGTACCAGATCCACATTCAGCTGATGAAGCAGAACAATGAGTAGATAAAACCATTACCAACCATGCACAGAGCAACATCTGATAAAGGGAAGAAGAAAGAAACAACAGAAATGATAACAGACATCTCAGTCGACACCCACTGAGTAACATCCACCTGTCACTGAGCTCCCACGAGACTGATACTACAAACAAACCATCAGGTAGGTGAAGGCTTTAAGGCAAATCAAACTCAGGGAGGTTAAACAGCTTGTACAAGCATCTGCCACAAAAATCATCCAGGGATCTAAAGAAAATCAAAGCAACCAGCTTGAAAAGACAAACCGGCTAAAGCCGAATGAACAATGACCAAGAGGTCGTAGTGTTACGGAGAAAGATCTGGTGGAATGACGGGAAGCAGCTTGGATCCAACAACAACAGGATCATTATGAAGGTACAGAGAACCAGGAGTGGAATGACATCAACATCACAGAGACCACTGCCACCATCAACAGATCCAGGAACTGGAAGCAACCAGACAGATATTGAGAGAAGTCCATTTCTGGATCAAGAGCCTGTTCATTATCCAATAATGGGAGCTTCTCCAATAAAGGGAGCTTCTCCCACAAATAGAAAAGACCAAGAGCCCCACAAATTACTGATGCCATCACCTGTTTTAAACATGTATGAGATTCTCGCTGGCATTATTCAAAAATAGGAAGGAGGACTGGAGGAAAGGAAGCTGTGTATGCAAAGACTTGTGTATGCACTTTAACAAAGTCAGACTGGAAGCTCCTGAGGACTCGTGATCAGATCACCCCTGCATTAACAAGGACAGTGTATATAAACAATGCAGACCCCGGAAAAGTATGGTCAGACTGACCACCACATCATATCAGGCTGCTCTGTACCAGCAAATGGTGAACCCCTCTGTTTGTGTACCTACAGGAGTAACAACCATAAGACCACAAGAAGCAGGAGAGCGAGGGTGTTAATATCAGCAGCAGCAGCGAAACATGATGGACAGGATGTGCATGCTCACCATGTATTAGTTCCATCCAAGTACAAAACCTCCACCAGTCACCAATGAGCTCTCCAACTATATGTTTGTATATATACATGGACTACACAGATAATACACTAACTGGATCCCTGGAAAGCTCAACTTCTACAAACTTCCGAAGACCACACAATCTGGAACAGATCACATCACATCATAGAGCGATCACACTAGCAGAACATCACCCTGCCTCTTGTCCAAAAGGATGTGAACAAGAACTTTTAAAACTTGTCAAATAATTCAATAATATTAATAATAATAAACATACCCAGTGTTTGCAGTGTGTGTTGTGGTTTCAGTCCTCACAGTGGGTTTAGCTGCGATAGTGAACACAAGCTTAGTTGGAGCTCGTTTAATGGGTGTAAGGGGTCGAGGGATCCTACTGCTCCACCCCTCACAACTTCGCTCCCTTACTTGCTTTTTGACCTTCCCAACTGAGTCGTCTGATTGGTGCGTATCCTCCTCAGTGGTGGACATTGTCTCTGAGGCTCTCCTGGGCTCGTCTCCAGATGAAAGTGATGAAGATGTCCTGGAGTTTAGCATTTGTCTCTGCCTCTCCAGCACCAATCGAGCAAACTCCTGCTGCTTGGACTGTTTCTGGGTTTGATCCCAGAACAGCGACAGATCTGCACTATCCTCTGATACCAAGACGGGGATTCGACTCCTGCTTGTCAGGTGAGAAGATCGTGTGCTTTTACCCCTATTTCCTTCTGCCTTGCACAAAAACTCATCTTTGCGCATCTCTGGTAAAACAACCATAGCTGGAGCCTGGCTTTGCACAGGTCCATTAACAACACAGTGTCCTCGAACATCTTCTGCTGGATTGTGTGATGAAGTCTTAGGCCAGCCACCTCCTGCTTCTTCTAATATGGCATTTCTGGTTTGAGGCTCCACCTCACTCTGACGGTTCTCAGGCAGCTCATGGTCCCCCCTTTGAACCTGAGGCAGTCGAGATGACATGATGTTCAGATGTGTGGTCTCAGCAATGTGGATGAAGGTTCTCTCCACTTTGGTGAAAGGAGGAGATGCAGGAGAACCAGAGGAAACCAGTACAGTAGCTGAGTGATTATTTTTTTGTCTGACTACACTGGAGATCCCAATATCATCTGGATCACTATGCTGGTTTTTACAGGGTTCTTTTTCTTGATGGCTCTTGGTCAAAGAAGGACATGTAGAAGAAGCTGGTTGGTTAGACTCTTTCTTGACGCCTAACACAGGAATCCTATCATCATTTTCCTCAGCCTGTTTCTCTAATAGTTTATGTGCTGGTTGTTGCTTCTGTGTGCTCGTCACAGGAGGAGATGTAGGAGCAGCAGTGTTCTGTTGTGATGAACTGATGATTCCACCATTACCTGCATCGCCATATTTTGTTGAAGCTTGTTGGTTCTTCTCCAGGAGACTGGAGAAGTCGATAGTCTGGAAGTCGATAGCTTCCTTTTCACTCTGAAGAATGTCTGTTCCAGCTCCAGAATTCAGCGACTTCTTCATGTCTCCAGGTGAGAACAGAACCAGAGTTTTAGAGATGTCCTCTTGATCCAGATCTACATCAGCCAGAGAACCTGGATCTCTCGGACCTTTCTGAGGGTCGATAGCTAATAAGGTTGAAGGAGGTCCGTCTTGGCTCTGATCCAGGCTGTCAGACTCGCTCTTCGTCACGTCATCTTCTCTCGGCCCGTCGTCTTGTGTGTCAGGGGGCGTGGCCATGAAGCCCCGGCGCTGGTGGAGGCTTCCGGTCAGCATGACGGTGAGGAAATCACCCCGTTTTGCCTGAAGCTTTGGAAGGATGTAGAACATTTCTTTTTCAGAATACGGTGCTTTGGTCCGATAGTCTGTCGGAGAGAGGAGAGTCTCCCTTGGTAACGAAACCTGCAAGAAACATAAACTTCAGTTAGCAATTGTAGCAAGAAACAAAATACCTGCTACAAAATTTTTTATAGTTTAACATGAGCAAGTGTAAACAAGCAGGGTCATGAAGAGTGGTAATGCAACAACTGTGTGGTGCAAATATTACACTGTTCAACACCAGCACTGCTAAGCTCTGATTGGTCAGATGGTGTTGATTAATTCTCTATAACAGTCTCTTACAGTAGCGCAGGTTCATATTAATGCACTCACTCTGATGCATTATGGTTTTTTAAAGTAACAGCTCATTCACAGTATGTGTATGGTTACTTGAAAATAACATGTACGCTTTGACATCGTGATGTTTACTCAAAGTAAGGAAATGTTTCTATAACACGTACGGAAGTTTTTAAGTTTTCCCACATCCTCAGGACAGTGGAGTTTACACTGCTATGCTGTTTCTCATTCTGTCTTGTAAACATGAAGTGAGAGAATATGGTGAGATCGGTGAGGGAGGGAGCGAGTGTGTGTAGTTGCTATAATGTAAGTGAAAACAAGAACTGACTTATTCATCATTAAATGTAACTATAATTGTAGAGGAAGAGTGACTGCTGTTCTATAATATGTAAAAAAAAAACATTTCTCGTTAAACTGCTAATGATTTAAGAGGAAAAACATACACAAGAATATGCGGTTAAAGGAAATTCATCAGCTTCAGGGTGAGAAGAGTTGCTCTGCTTCATCACAACACCCTGTTACACTGTTGATTAGTTTCCTCTCTTAGCATCGCACACACACACTGTTGTGAAAAAGACTTTGTCCATTCCTGAGTCAATTCCATTTGCCAATTCCTTTTTTTTTGCATATTTGCCCCTAAATCTAATAACTGGTTGTGCCGTAGTTGGCAGCAACAACTGCAGTCATGTGTTTTTGATAACTGGCAATGAGTCTTCCACATCGCTGTGAGGGAATTGTGGCCCGTACTTCTTTGCAGAATTGTTTAAATTAAGACACACTGGAGAGTTAAACCAATTTGAGGTCATGCCCCAGCATCTCAATCTGATATAAGTCCAGACTTTGACTAGGCTGCTCCGAAACATTTTTAAAATGTTGGGGGTTTTTAACCATTCAGAGGTGGACTTGCTGGTGTGTTTCGAATCATTGTCCTGCTACATAACCCATGTGCGCTCGAGCTTGAGGTCAGGAACTGATTGCCGTACATTCTCCTTCAGGATTTTCTGGCAGAGCACAGAATTCATGGTTCCATCAATTATGACAAGTGGTCCATGTCCTGAAACTGCAAATCAACCCCAGACCATCACACTACCACCACCATGTGTGACTGTTGGTATGAAGTTCTTTTTATGAAACAGTGTGTTAGTTTTACACCAGATGTAACGGGACACACCCCTTCCAAAAAGTTAAACTTTTGCCTTATCAGTCCACAAATATATTTGCCCAGAAGTTTTTTTGGCAAGTCTGAGACTTTGTGTTCTTTTTGGTCAGCAGTGGCTTTCACCTTGTAACTCTCCCATGGATGCCATTTTGCCCCCAGTCTCTTTCTTATTGTTGAATCATGAACACTGACCTTAACTGAGGCGAGTGAGGCCTGTGGTTCTTTAGATGTTCTTCTGGGTTTTTTTATGAGCTGGATTGGTAGGCTGGCTGCTCCTGGGAAGGTTTGCCACTGTTTTCTCCATTGGACATCGTAGATAACGGCTCTCACTGTGGTTCACTGGAGTCCCAAAGCCTTAGAAATGTCTCTGTCACCCTTTCCAGACTGATATCATATGTCAATTATTTGTTTCTCATCTGTTTCTTGAATTTCTTTAGATCGTGATGCTATTTGAGATGTTTTATGATGCTTCATTTTGTCAGACAGGTTTTATTAAAGTGATTTCTTGGTTGAATGGGTCTGGCAGTAGGTGTGGCAAGTAAAATTTAACTCTGCTTTCCAACAAATGTGGTTAATCACAGTTCATTCCTGACAAAATAAAATTTTTTACTAGGTAAATTTGTAAAAATGTACAATTACTAGGTTTTGACAGCTTTTCCCCCAAATAAATGAAATAATCATTTATTAACTGCATTTTTGTATGTAATTGCTTTATCTTTGTGTAACATTTAAATTTTCTTTGATGATCTGAATTAAGTGTGACAAATCAGAAAGACAAATATTTTTTCCACAGCGCTGTGTTTGAGTTACATTACAGCTCATGAGATCAGACAATTAAACCCAGACTCTATTATGAAAAAAACATCAGATAACATAAATTATTCTCTTTGTGGAACACTTTAATGGAGTTTTGGTTCTGTACAACAGATTATCAGATTGTCTCTGTTACACATTTCTGTAGAAAAGGCACAAAAATGTTCCCTTTTTAACATCAGAGTGAATCCTCACAGAGCGGCTCTTCAGCACTCTAACTGCTCACATCACATGCCTTTAACACAATCCAGACAGGAATTTCTCATCTGTGTGTGTGCATATATATATATATATATATATATATATATAAACACACAAACACACGTTGATATTTCTGATTAGAAAAGTTCCATATACATGCTGAAATTGTATACAAGCATAAAGAATATTTACATTCATACAAAAGAAACATACAGTATTATAGTACACACCGCATCATCAGGGTGGTACTGTTTCCGTGGAAACCAGTCCTACTCGTCTACTGTACAGAAAGAACTTTGTAAATAAAACCTGTGTGAAAACGAGTCGAATATCACGACAGAGAAACGATGAGCAGCACATGCCTGAAGGAAACCTACCACGTCTCTACTCAGTCCACAAGATACAAGAGTTTATTGTTTACTTTAATATAATATAAAATATACTGTTACTGTACACGACCTCACCGCTTACAGAAACGTGTGTGTGTGAAAAACAGTAACGTTACTGAACACGAGTGCAGTGTTTAGACACGAGACGCTCTTTACACATGGTCATCATGCAGCGCTCGCTTATTTACATTGTAATACACACTCAGCTCCTGTGTTCAAGGCATTCCGTGTGTGTGTGTGTGAGATAATGTTTATTTAAGTGTGTGTGTACGTGATATGAGAGCTGAGTGTTGAAGCAGCAAAAATGTGTGTACAAAACCACAGATCACATTTTTTTCATTCAGTTTTTCTTTAATACATTTTATTTATTTTCTGATCACACACACACACACACACACACTCTTATGATAAATAATAAATTAGAGGTTTATTGGTTAGGGTTGGAGAAGTGAAATACGCCGTCAGTAACAGTGCCACGTCTCTGTACATTAACGTGTGTGTGTGTGTGTGTGTGTGTGTGTGTGTGTGCAAACTAAGTGCAAGTTAGCAGCCTATTTAAACACACTCAATTTTCATATGCAAAAAGCGCAGGCTGCAAAAAAAAACAAACAAAACACACAACTAACCCCTGACTCTTATACACACCAGCACTGTGGCCGAGTACACCTCTCACTACTCATCATCCTCACACACACACACACACGTTCACCCTTTCACCTTTGCATATCGAGACTATTTGAATAACACACCTGCAGCATCACACTCCATTGGTAATGGAAGCACAAACTACATAACACAACTACACAACGCTCTGTAGTTTATAGCCCTTCAAGTTCACATATCGCTGTTCCTGTAACTCTCTCTCACACACACACAGTTTTATTGCACAATCTGAAAGGAAGACCTTAACTCACATCCTAAAGCTACAGCTCTGATCACTCTTCCTGCTCACTCCTGACTCTGGTGTCCAACACACATTTCGTCACATGGTGCAGTCACACCATCACATTAGGGAAACTTTAAGGAGATCATGATTGTGTCCACCACCACCTACAGAAGAAAATCTTGAGTGTGCGCGCGCATGTGTGTATAGTGAACAGGCCACGCCCACAAGCAGTGCGAGGAGCGGCCATGTTTATTGATTTGGTCAGGAGCCTCTGTGTGACTGAGGGGTCTCTGGACTGTGAGGATGTGAGATCTCTCCCCACACCGCGCGGAACACAGGACTGGACCACATCATGTGAGATAATGTTTATATGAGCACCGAACTGAACACCGGAGCTCCTCGTTCCCGTAACGATACGTTACATTAACATCAATAAGCCATGTGGAGCTCTAAAAGTAGCTAGCTATAGTATGTGTGTGTGTGTTAGGTGAGTGGATGCTGAGGTGCAGAATGATGAAGCACATTGCAGCCGTGTGTATTATTATTATTATTATTATTATAAAGCTCAAAGCGTTCATGCAGGAGTAAATAGAGATATTTAAGAGCATTAAACTCCTCAAGAGTGTTCACATCCTCAGAACCACACACTACACACACCTACACAACACCTCCCTCCTCCCCACCCCTCCAACCCACGCAACGTGAAGCGATTACGTTATTTCACTGCACACGAGTGACGTCATGGCTTTGGATATCACACTTCAGCATCTCATTTGCATATCTGACTTCATGAAGCAGAGCACCATTATATCAAAACTCAGGTTTATATTCTGAAACACTAGATGAGTTCGCAATGAATCGGCCCACACACACCTCTCGTGGCACAGCACACACCACAGAATCCTGATGGAGACCAAATCATATACATTTAACACGTGTGTGATGAAATCTATCCACGTACACCATGTGCAAAGTAAAGACATAATTACGCAGAAAAACACTTGCTATACCTCTGGTCAAAAATATCACTTAGCAAACCTTTAAAGGTCAGCCATGTCACTTACTGCACCTTTAACAGGTCGGCCTGCTTTAACAGTCAGTGATTTTACCTGTGGCTTTAAAAGTCAGTGTTACAATGTAACACCCGTTTAAAACTCCTTAATGCTAAAATGCAAATAATCAGATAAAAAGCTGAGTGTGTGTTTTTGAACTTGTACACAAGGTAGTAAAATAACTAACAACACAGCAGTTCTCGTATCGTCACCTCTTAATTTCTCACACAAGAGAACATGCAGAATTCATGCTCCTGCTGCACGCGCACACACACACACACTTCAGATCAACTGATAATTAAACAAGGTCATAAATAAACACTGAGAAAAGGAAACACCAGAATGAGCAAAGTGTACACAACATACATTGATCATGAATTTACTTTTCACACACACACACACACTTCCATGAGTTTGTTGCATCATTAGGAAAACACATCTTCCTGACTTGGCTGACACATGTGTAAAGCGCAGATGTGTGTGAGGCACGTGCATGTGTAAAGTAAGCGTGTGTGTGTGTGTGTGTGTGTGTGTGTGTGTATGAGGCATACGTAATGCAGGTGTGTGTGAGGTGTGAGAGGAGAATGTGCATGTGCGCGCTCTCAGCTGTTTTTGTGCATCAGTTTGGCGAGAATGTGCTGAATGTGAGCACGCGGAGAGAGGACAGAGTGGCGTTGTGGGCGGAGCATGGCAGAATGTGGGCGGGGCATCCCAGGACGGAGCCGCTGGTTAACGTGAGCTGGGCTGCTCTCGGCGGAGCGACTGCGCTGGATGAAAGATGAGTGCGGATACTCCTCCGTCTCCAGAGTGGAGGAC
Source organism: Dolichallabes microphthalmus (assembly GCA_026413445.1). NCBI lineage: Eukaryota > Metazoa > Chordata > Actinopteri > Siluriformes > Clariidae > Dolichallabes > Dolichallabes microphthalmus. Next base: position 30,742,018 of record JAOTQY010000001.1, read on the forward strand.
GAAAAGACGTAGGAGGCAAGACGGCGAAGCTGATTGGGACGAGGAGATGGGGGTCTGTCCTCATCCACCTACAACAGACAGAGACAGAGAGACAGAGAGAGAGGTTACAATGGACAGATTATGAGAGGGGAGTGTAAGACGTCCAGCCATGTGCCGAGACTCAATAAACATGGGCGTGTTTTGTGTTCCTTTTCAGAGGAGGCTGCCTAAGCAGAGTACCCTTCAGCACTAAGTATAACTCCATCAGTCAGGACCATAAGTATTTAGACAGTATTTTTCCCTCCGACAAACACTTTTTGTTTCCAGTTTAAATTGCTTTTTAAGACAATCAGCTCTAATGACTTTACAAACTGCATCCATTTTCACAGGTTCAGTAAACTCTAATCAGTGCTTCCTGCTTTAGAGTGTGTGTCCCCAGTCCTGACTGTAGTCTCTGATGGTGATAATCCTTCCTCCTTCACAGTGTTCTTGACTTGGCTAAATACTGTAAAGGGGGTTTTCTTTCGTCATCTTCTATGGTCTTCCAGGCATTTTTGGTGTTGCTGAGCTCACCAGTGCATTGCTTCTATTTAAGAATGTACCAGATTGTTTATCTGGGCACTGGTGGCTCAGTGGTAGGTGTTTCGCCTGCCATGCGGAAGGCCTGGGTTCGATTCCAGCCAGTGCCCAA
>JAOTQY010000002.1:301133-312837 GCA_026413445.1 Dolichallabes microphthalmus
CCTTCCAAACGAAGAGGTCACGGCGCTCAGGTTCGTTCTCGGACTTGATGACCGAGTTAAAGCAGATGTTTGTGTGTGTGTGTGTGTGTGTGTGTGTGTGTGTGTGTGTTTTTTTGCGAGCTCATAAAGCACTTTTGTTGTGTGGCTTTCGGTTTGCTTCGTGGCGATCGATTTATTTATTTTTTCTTTCCTTTTCTTCGTCCCAGCCTGCAGCGTGTTCAAATTTGTAATCTCGGTTTCACTTCTCCGGAAACAACACACGCACACACAAAAATTTATATTCGACTTAATTCGCCCAATTTATTCTCCGATGCACGCACACAAATGCACAAAGACAGCAGCATAAGCAGGCATTTCAAAGGGATGAAGTGAAATGTTGTAAGGATTGAGAGAGATTCAGCTCATAGACCCTGTGAACTTTTCACCTCGGAGAGCAGCAGAGGCCGCAGAGGAGAGGCGGGATGAGATACGCTTTCATGTGTGGGTTTGTGGTTTTATCCTACTGATTTTTGCTTCCGTTTTATGCACAAACACAACCTTCTTTCCTCTCACTACTAACCTTCATATCTCACAACAGCACACCACCGTCGTCCTGCAGCAGCTCTTGCGCGCACATGCACACAGTGTCACCTCCAGGTCGCTCTGTCCGTCTAGTACCGCTCCGGTGCCACCGTTTGTCGACGTGCGACTGTACAGAGATGATGAAGCCAGGCGGCTGTGCATGAACGATTGCTCATCACAACACTGTCATTCTATGTTCCTTTTAAATTCTGTCCCCAGACATTTGTGTTAAGGATAAAATGAGGAAAGGAGCAGATCGAGTTCAGAGGTTTCAGACCCACAAACTGTACAAGTGAAAGGGTATTGGAGCAAGTCATCCCCCTCTCATTCTCTTCCTCCTCTCCTCACTCTCGTATTTTATTAAGTCGTCTGGTCCAGTCAGGACAATTGTCCTTACCAGTCTACGAACATAACACAAACCCAAATTTGCTACATTTATTCTGTGATTTCAAATCCCAGCTAGTTTTTAAAAAACGGATGCTATATAGGAGTCCTTCCCACATGACCCTAAAGGGTCACATCAGGGCATGTTTAGGCTCGGGAGACGTGCAGCACACTCGGACACCGTTGGATTCAGAAGTGGAAGCCAATTGTACCTGAATAGGGAAGTCGAGTGCAAAGGATTAAAATTAATAAATCACCCGTGGTTAGTAGTAAAGTACCCTAACTTCCTTTATTGTGAAAACCTCAGGTTTGCATTTGAAGTGCTAAAATATTGTGGTTGCCCTATAATCCTACAAGGTATAAGTTTATATCTCTGAAAAGAAGCAGGGTATAAAAAAAATAAACCACGCTGCTTATGGAATCCCAATACCAATCAAATATGCACCTGAGTATCGTGACATCGTATCGTCGGGTCCGTGGTGATTCCTGTCCCGAGTGCTCCACCATCCTCCTGTGCTCCTGTTGAAGTAAAGAATCACTTATCAGTTTCAAAACATTAGTGTCTTTGTAGCTGTTGTGAGCCAGTTAAGAGTTGATGTGATGCGTTGTTAATTTTTCCCTCATAATTGTCTCAGCAGCCAGACTTCAAGGCTGATGCATATGAAAATAAAAGCATGTTCTGAAAAAAGATATTTTTGGTGAAAAGTAGTCTTAAACCCTTGAAACGATTATACTCTTTAGATTAGATTTTCTTCCTTCGAGCGCTCTTCTTTCTTCTCTGCACGTCATCAAGGTCCTGAGGAGTGGCTGAAGTAGGAGCCTTCACCTTCACCGGCTCATTAACGAATCTAGGCCACTACGAGTGCTTTCTATTCAGCTCTGCTAATTAAAACCGCCGTGTCACGGGAGGTTTCTGGACTAGCGCGATGTCATGTTGCAAAGGACACGAGCGGTCCGACAGAACATTGTGACCGTTTCAAACCGGATTCGTAATCAAGCTGAATCTGCTTTCCTTCTTCCATACTTGTTGCTGTCTGTCGCTGTTTTGTGTGTGAAGGAATGTGAAGTCCCGTGGCTCTCGAAGGCTCCGCAGAGCTCACTGCAGGCGAGTTTGTATAGTAGCTGTGACCGAGTGCTTGGGGGGGTGGGGGCTTCGCCATTTTTTATTTTTCCCTCCCTTGCCTTCTCCTTCTCTTGCCTCCTGTTTCATCTTGTTTTGACTGCTCGGTACCGGAAGGCAGGACCAGTGAGTCAGCCAAATTCTCCCTGCTTTCTTGAAAGGCCACAAACCGCTTCGGGGAGAGGATGGAGAGAGAAATGAAGAGCAGCTTCACAACCCATAGCAGCTATGAGCTCGGGATCTCAACAGCAGACTGGATGAGAGGCCTGCGCACTTGCCCTGGGCTTGTGTGTCTCTTACCCCTGCCCTCTTTTCCTCTCTTGCTTTTCTTACTAGTAGTAGATTTTTCCGCTGGGTCATTGTTGGGGAGGGTTTATAAACCGTGCACAGGGTTCTTCGTCCTCATCTGTCTATTAGGAAAAAGACTTCTCACTAGGGGAGAGAGGGGTTTATGGAGACAGACAGATGGTATGTAATGTATGACAGGCGTTGTGGTTCTGTGGGCGTCATGTCCCCGACAGCCAAATCTTCGCTGTCAGCTCTCTGCCTGAAGGCTGGCTCCGAGGCCTGTTGTGACCAGCCGGCTCTTCGTAACCAATAAACACCTTTTTCCTCGTACGCGCATAATCACATTCGCCTCCTATCAGGCCGGTATGACAAACGAGAACAAAATGCCATCTGGCCGCTTGCTGTGTGTGCTTGCGAGCATGCCTTCCTAACTAATTGTCCCATTTCTTTGGATTCCCTGGTTTCTCTTGTAACCATGGAGCTTCACAATAGAGGTCTAACAGTTCATCAGTTACCCCATCTGGGTTGTCACTACTGTATTGTTTGACATAATTTTATTCGTTGCCTCACTCGACTAACTGTATGAAGCCAAATGTTTTTTAATGTCCGAGTCTCTGTAGTGCGACATCAGTGTTTCCCCACAGGTCTAAAACATACCTGCGACGGTAGCCAACGGAATAAACCAGCATTACCTGCCAGCACAAACGTCGTCTACTACATACAATAAATGTATATGACCACCTAGCACAATATATATATTTTGTTAATTTGATTTCTCTATTAACTTTAGTTACGACCTTCAAACCTTCCCCTCCATCTACACATATTGCCTAGGTTGTTCTAAAATAAATAAGGAATATGACCGTATATGAATTTCATTTCAACCAACTATCCTTTACTATTTTCTGACCTAATAATAATACTCGCATTTTGTGAGTTGTAAGTTTTTGTGACGACGTTTCTGTATCCCGCTGGCAGTAAACCAATAATTTTGGTTCTGCATGATATCAGACAACCCAAATGCTCAGTTTGTCTCCATCTACACACGCCAACAGAGCGTATAAGCATCCTTTTTTTTAATCGGTCATTAACCAGTGCTGTGTTGACACAGATCCATGCCGCTTGCGTCTACCTGGGTTTTTTTTTAAACAGAGTGCAAAAAAAAATTTTTTTTACCGCCAGTACTGCCATTAGGATGCAGAGTGGCTGGACTTTCAAACAAGATTTTGCGGAACTTTCTCACCTACCATTTGTAGGGCCTGGGTTCGATTCCCAGCCAATGCCCAAACCCCAGCCACTGGATGCCTTGTTGGTCCCAAGCCCAGATAAAAATAGGAAGGTTGCGGCAGGAAGGGCATCCGGCATAAAACCTGTGCCAAGTTGGATCAGATGGTCCCCTGTGTAGACCCCGCAATGGGAGCAGCTGAAAGACTACCAACAGTACACCTTTCTTATTCTTTTTACAACTCTCCCATGGTAGCGGAATATACAGGGGGACTGACTGTCCTCTACTAGATATTGTTCTCTCGTCAGAGTGGAAAATACTTTGGTTGCCGAGTGATTGAGATCTGTCAATAAATACACTGAACTGAACGATTCCAGTGCAGATGTTTGATTAGCGTTGATGAGCACTGGGGGTTAGCAAGGTCTAGTGCTAGGATGAAAGCATTGACTCCATTCCCTCATCCTCAACTCTTCTTTTGCCTCTTCACATTATTAACCATTTTGACAGCAGACCCACTGTGCTATATCAGTGTTAATTCCTTCCTTCCTTTCACCCCCCATTTCCCACCATTTTCCCCCTCCTAAAGCAAGCAGTGCAGAGCAGCATGCATTAAACCTTCCGCTTTGATCAGGCCAACCAGTCTGGATCAAACACTAGGGAGGTTTCTATTAACCTTTTGACGTTTGCGTCTCATAACACGAGAACCAGATTTCAGGCAGCCGAATTTGCTTTATCGGTGCAACCCAGGCGTTCGTCTGCTTCCTCACCGCTGGTCAAGATTCGAGCTCTCCTAAGTGTGTGTTTGGTAATTCAGCTCGACCTCCGTTATATCGTAGGCTGTGCTCGTTTCTCTGGTTTACATCGAGGTAAATTACACCCAGCCGGTGACTGACCGAATATTCACCTTCATGTCTCAATCTCAATCCCAGACACTTTCTTCCACTAATTCCTGTTAAAGAACTCCTACGTAATTCTGCCGATCCTTAAGCTAGTAACAGCCTGTATCGTACTCGTACTACTCGTTCCGTCTCAGTTGTTTCTCGCCATTTAGCCCTGCCCTGGGTGTTTAAAGGTTGTGGAAAGCTGAAGGACAGAAGTATAACATGATTTCGAGCACATGCTGTCAGCTTCTATATCTGTCCTGACTCCTTGGACATGCCACCTACCAGAAATAACCACAAGACAGCACTTAGCAGCTGACGGTGGGTTGAAACCATTGATCATCTAAATCTGTGTTAACGTTGCTGTTAACATAGCTTCCCCCCACCTCCCACCCCCAGAGTGTAAATTAAATTTTTTTTTTTTTTTGCACACTCGTTAATCTGATCGCGCAATTCTGATAGTCTGCTCTCAGTCGCACACCAGAGAGCTCTATTTTAGTGTGTCCCATGAGGTGGTCTGTTGTCCCTCTTCTGTCCAGGAAGCCTCCGCACTGCCCTCACTTCTTTTCATTTAGCTTCCTTTATATTCCTCGCTTTGTGTCTCTTTATACAAGCTTGGGAAATTGTTTCAAGGAATGTTGGTAGGTTGTGCCTAGTTTCTCTTGAAAATGACTTCCTAAACATCAAGTAAATAATTTTCCCAATATACATCAAATTAATTAATCACTATACAACCATACACTGTATACAAGACTGTCTGTGACCTAAAATGGAAACATGGAACAGAATGGAAAGATTTCACTACAATAAAAGGAAAATTACACTAGAAGAATTAAATTAAACTAAAGATTTCCAATAAAAATTTAGATACAACAAATTTGAGGTGAAATGTACAAAAGTTGCAATAAAATGGGCAGGGGTACCTCAGTGGTTAGGGTGTATGAATAATTGCCCCTGTTGGGCCCTTGAGCATGGCCCTTAAACCTCAACTACTCAGATGGTGTAATGAGAGAAAAATGTAAGTCGCTCTGGATAAGGATGTAAAATATAATTCAAATAGAAATATCGATCTGCTCTAGGTTTATGTCGTGGGTCAGATCTGGTTTAAAAAGATTAAAGTCTCCAGTAGAGATGGGATAAAAACGTAATGTAATTGTTTTGCACGGCGTTTCGTGTATCGACTTTAAAAAAAAAATTGTATTTGAGGTAGTGAAACATTGCAGTTCCTCTGTAGTCCTACAGGTGGCGTACTTTAAATTGTTTACACATTGGCCCAGGCAGCACAGTATCCCATCTGGCAAGAGTGAATCATGTGCCAAGTTTGTTTAGAATTGTAATAAATTCTAAAAAAAATAATAATAATAATAATTGAGAAATAAATTGCTATACAAATTGAATTGGCACAATATCGCAATATTGTATCGCGTGGTTCATGGTGGTTCCCATCCTGTTGGTAGTTTAGCAAAAAGAAAAAAACATGCATTTGATTGGCTGATTTTGTGCTCTATGTTCATGAGTGTGTGGTTGCTTAAAGTAAGGAATTGTAGGAGGCGTGACCAGATGTGTGGCAGCATCTGTCCTTGTCCCGAACTGGAACCAGTCAATCCACTGACCTGACCTACTTTTTAAATTTTTTTCTTCTTTTCCCCTCCCCAACATCAGGCTGCCAGTTCTTTCGAGTTCTGGTTCTAAAATATATCCAGTCTCCATCGTATGAAGGCAGGACGTTTTGTGTCGCTTATACGTATTCATGTGAACGTGTTTTTTTTTTTTTTTTTTTTGTCATTTAGACATTTAGTCCTCCCTTTTCTCTCCTTTCTATCAATTTTATTCCTCCTCGTGGAATTTTATGCGCTTGTCTTTGCCGCTCCTGTTCCCTTCTTTCGCGGCTCCTCATCCAGAGCGCTCCTCTCATCGAGCAGTTGTCGTGCTGGCGGTACAGTCCTGCTGACCGGGGGTGATTTTCTTCTCGCATGCCTGTGCTAATCCTTCCATCTGGCATGCACTTCAAAAACGCCGAACACGACCGCTGCTCTGATCTCTACATCCCACCAGCAGGCAGAGTGCATTTCCAAAAGACAACCTGCAATTTAACCAGACAGGAATGAAGATGCCGTTGATTTTATGTAAAAAAAAAAAAAAAAAAAAAACATGTAAAAAGAGAAAAAAAAAAAACTATAAATGATTCCCTTAAATCAATTCATAATAGCTCATCAACCATAATTTTTTCTTTTTCTCTTTTTACATGTTTTCATGTTCATAAACCTCCCGGTTTTATGTAGCAAGCTCTCCCGTCTTTTACACACGCCACCCACGGCGTGTTTACAGCTGCACACATCAGAGGCTGCCTGCCTCATTGACATGCCGCATTCAGACTAAATAATCAACTGTAATAAGCGTCGCTTATAATTGTCATGGAAAATTGCGTTTTTATGCGTTTTTGAGAACAATGCGGCGCATTTGTGTCTTCCAAACTGGGTTATTCACTAATAATTTGTCACACGACGACAGCGTGAGCTCTGAAAAGCATCTGCACTGATGATGCCTAAATGGCGAGAATAGTTCCCGAGCGATGTTTTGTTCCTGAAAAAATGTGTTGTCGCATTAAAAAAAATTTTTTTTTAAATAAAAATGCATACGTCTAGATATCATTAACACAGGAACGTTTTCAATAATAATTGACATTTTGAATACTATAGGTTATTTTTTTTATTGGTTGCTGCTTAGTCGGACACGCTCCCTAACCACTTGTTGGTTCATTTTATTTATCTATTTTTAAATGAATTTATTAATGCACTCAACTAGCTATCTAGAGAATTATATTTTACATAATTACATCAGGTGCTTTGAAGAAAAAATTTGAATTGGTTTACTGTCAGTTTTAAGGCAGCGGTTTCAGCTGGTCCTCTGGATATCTGTGTGAACTTGTTTAAGAAACAAAATACGTTACCTTTAGCTCATTATTGTTGTTATTATTATTATTATTATTATTAATATTTTGTAACTAAGGTAATTACAAGTGCAGACACGGGTCTAAATATAAAATAACTTAATACGTTTATATGATGAGGTTATGTACAGTATCTATCTGGTATTCCAGTTTGTATTTATTAAATTTTCGTCTCTGAAATTTCCTTCTCTTTAAAGTTAATTGCTTTTTCTGAGGTGATGAACAATGAGTGTTTTCTAGTTTCTTTTGCATTTGCCACAGCGCCTTGAGCATTTAAAAAAAAATTTAAAAAATCATCCAGTCGAACATCTCGTTATGTTTGTTTGTGTGTGTGTGTGTAATGGTGCTCATCTTGGCTGGCGAAGGTGAATCATCACTCATCACCAGACGCTTGCTCATACTTATGTTTCTGGATGTTCTGTAGTCTCTCACTTAAATGTACACCTCGCTTCCAGTGTGTACTTTTACCATAAGTGTGTACCAGTGGATGCATTTCTCTCTTCAGAGCCGTTTGACTTGACCATGCCACCACATTTCTTCTCAGACTTAGTCCACAAATCCAATTTTAGATCCATGTCACAAGGTGATTAAAGCAGGTGACGATGACTTCTATAAGGCATGCTGCTTGCATGTAAATAAAACAAAAAATAAAAAAAATAAAACAAAGTTCTTGACGATCCCTAAGAAGAAAACAAAAAATAATAATAAAAGCAAAATGTGCAGAAGGGTCTAGCCTTTGAGCAATATTTGTGTTTTTTATTCTCATTTGTCATGCTCATGGGACATGGTTTACAAATCGAGGGAAAAAGGTCTAATACTGTTATACCAGAATTTGTGTATCCCATGGGCACTTGCAATGCAGAAACATGTGCTCATGTGCACACACGCTGAAGCGTAACTCCTCTTAACTGCCACCAAAAGGCATTTGGAGGAATGGTGTTTATCGGACTATGTACAAAGTCAGGACCTTTTCCACATGAAGAGATTCGACGCAGCTGCGGTTTTTCTTAGGAGTCAGCTTGCGCGCGCGCACACACCCTCATGGGGGATGGACGGTGGAAAAAGTGCAGCGTGAAGAAAATATTCAGAGATTCAGATCACAATAAGAGGAACACACTTTGGAAAAGCATGTTTGGTGGTGTGGAGGGGAGTCGACTGAAGTTGAAAACCACTTCAAAGCAGCTATTCAACAATTCCTGAAAAAATAAACAATGTGTCTTTCATCACCTTGGAAGACGACTAAAACGTGTCTTGTTCCTCTTAAAAAGCTAGTAGGATAAATAAAATAAACCTATTAAGTTATGCCCTTCCTCTAGAGGTTAGTCCTGCCTGTAATCTGTCCTGACTTACGCCAAACAGCCGGCCCCCTGCGGACGTTAGTCCATGTGCTTCCCTTTGAACATCCAAGCTAATCCTTTTAGTTGGAAGGCAGCAATTGCACAGCGAGCACTTGGTGTTTGTGTAGTTGTCTAGTTCTGCCAAGTCGCTCTGTCCCCACAGGCGTTCTTGCACCGCACTGTCCCGCCTGCCCCATTGTCGAGGTTAAGGGGTAATTATCCACAGTTCCACGTTGCAGTCTGCCAGAATTCTGCTCGTGTTTTGCAAAGTGCCAATAAAACCTGTCGATAGAGGTTTCTCGAAGTGGGATCCTGTAGCATTTGGCGCTAGAAGGCCCCTGGGCTTTCAGTTTAAATGTGAGCTGGCAGCAGCTTGAACTGCGGTTCCTTTAGCTCAAATACCTCGCCTCGACTCCAACACGCTCCCATTGCAACACAAGAAAGTGAAGGGCAATTTGAGGGTTTGAGGTTCTGGTAGTGTTTGGGAAGTAATTCTTTCTTTCCACATCTTGCTTGCTCTATTGTTCTCAGGAACTTCATGTTCTGCCAGTCTTTTTTCAAATGCACCTGAGAGTGCATCTGATGACCACCTGATGGCTTTTGAACTCTTGAATTCCGGCACTAAAAACAAGATCACATGGTCAGCTGCAGGTGCAGCTTGCCACCATGCTTCATCTTGTCAAGGTGTTGCCACAGCAGACCCTCAAATTCCATCTGACCATCTGACACCATTCCAGCTGCAAATGTTTTGGGACTAAGATTTTGGGTTTTGGGTAGGAATTGAACCCCAGCATCATTAAGACATTTCATCCCAATTATAATGCGTATGTTGGGTGATGTTTATTCACTAATACGAACCTGTTTAGGACGAGACAGACTTATTGTGTTCTTTTTAATCCGTCTCCAGATGTTACTTGTTTCTCGTTTGGTGGGAAATGTCAGTGATCAAGCTTTAAAATATCCAAGTGTGTTGCAAGTGGATTTCCCCGTGACTGCTGATTCATCAGTTCTGATTTCTCCACAGCTTCCCTTTTGCCTGTAAAACCTCAAACCCAACCAGGAGGAGTAGAACACTGTGTTCTAGAGGCTTTTAGTATGGCTGAGGTCATGACATATGGTGGCACAGATCAGCTTTAAACCTTCGATTCTCTGAATCTGATGCAAATCCGGCAGTGTTTAAAGCCACGAATCATCCTCGCCAAATCCCCCTTCAAGATATTCCAGGCTTGATTGGGAAGCATTAAGGGATCACGGTGACCGAACAATAGAAACTACGGAGTCGGAGAGCCTGGCAGACACGTGTCTCGTGAGGGTTTATAACGTGTTGTCTTAGTCCAAATTCGGGATCGCTTAAACGGTTTCTTTTTTTAAACACTTCAATCCTTCCCTTATGTCTGCTCGCTTTTGCGTTTCGCTACGGCAAATACCGTATGTCGAGTCCATGCCAACATCTGCGCTACCGTTTCGATACCGTCCCCTGGCACGGCTGCCCTACATATTCCACGCAGACAAATCCTTTGCTTTTTATCCCTGTCTTTATTTAAATCATCCACCTCATGCTCCTTAATTTATCTCTTTTTATACCCTGCAGGAAAGAGAGCGAGGGAGAGAGCGCGAGCCCTCATGCCCATGTTCTAGGGTGAGGTAGGATTAGGTCGAGCTGAGTGATGTGATAAAAGGGAGACTTAGAAAGAGGGTGATCGTGAGACGTAAGAGTGTTCTTCTTTCTTTATTTATTTATTTTTGTCCTCTCGTTATAAGGCTCCTGGCTGTGTGTAAACGTAGTACGGGGATATTGATGACTGAGCTGTTAAGCTCCCAGGTTGCCCACTGTGCCCTGGTGAAGGTGGTTAATAAAGCTCGCTCATCCCGCAGGGCAGGACTTCCCCTTGCTCTTCTGCACACTCTGTAGCTACAGCGCACCGAGGGGTAGTGCAGGGACAATGATCGAAAGGACTGACGAGTTAAGAACTTCCTCGACTTTACAAAACAAAGTCCAAGAGAGAGTACATCATGGTGACGATTGCTGGGCATTTTTTATTTATTTATTTTTTTGATTACTCATCAGAAATTGACTTTCATTTCCTTCATATATTGTTGGAGACACACACTGTGTGTATTGTCTGCGTAAATTGTATGTCCAGTGTTTTTTCACCACTCCTCTGGTAGAAACTGTGTCCTGTAAAGCGTGGGCTGTGTCCTACAGAGAGGACGTTTTTGCTGAGAAATGAGGAAATGTATGTTTTTTTGGCACATGAGCAAACACTGCAGCTGCAGACTCCCAGACACCACCTCTGTTTGTTTTACAGTAAGAAGGAGGAGGACGATCAGGACGATGAGGCGCCAGAAAGGGTTTCAGCTTAATATCCGGTTTCGTGCCTCAGACAAATCCAGCCAGAGCACGATCCAAAGCGTAATGAGGCCTTTTTGGTGTCCTGCATTACCCTGACATTAGACGTGTACACGGATGCAGAGTTTTTGAACTTCTCGGGTTCAGAATATCGGTTAACTTTGATGGATCTCGGAAGGTTGAGTTGATGAAATTGTTAAGTGGAGGTGGGGGTGTGCGCGAGATCCCAGAACACCATGCCATAATGTTTATCCTACCCAGCTAAATGTTGCTCTTCTCGTCAAATTCGATTGTGATTGGGTCACTATTCAATCGCTTTCAGCTAGTGTTGTAAAGCCATGAAGACTGACACAGTCTGGAATTAAAAAGTCCAGCTTGTCAGTCCCGAAATCGGAAAACCTTTCCAGACGCCGCTGTACACTTTGCTTCCACAGGCTTTACTTGCTTCAAATAAAATTGCCTAAAATGTGCTTTTTAAATAATTTTCAAAAAGCAAGAAGTGAACTGTTAAACAATAGATTTTGTTTGACACTTTGTAGATTTAGAGAAAGCGTACGACAGGGTGCCGAGAGAGGAGCTGTGGTGTTGTATGAGGAAGTCTGGAGTGG
>JAOTQY010000002.1:324576-337431 GCA_026413445.1 Dolichallabes microphthalmus
AATAGTTCTATTAGCGCTCATCCAAAATGTGTCCCTCAATTCTTTTTTTTTTTCTTTTTTTTTTTTTGTTAACACAAAAAGTGTCATCCAAGTTCTCAAGAAAAAAACAACAACCTAGGATGTGAAAGCCATGTCTGCCTGTTCAAATTGCTTTATACATACATGATTCTATATATAAATATATAAAAAAAAAAAATAAACAAAAATGAATCTATATCTGTATACAAGTGTAGATAACGTCGCCGCGTATTAAAATGCTGATACGATCAAAATTAGATACTTTTACAGGGTGCTGGAGAAGAAAATATATTTTTGGCAATTTTAGCTTTTTATACTTCACTTGCAGTTGTACAAAAAAAAACTTAAAAAAAAAAACAAAAAAACAAGAAGGACAAAGTTTGAGTAAAAAGATGATTTTGCTCTTGGCGATGATGAACAGTGTTTTGTTATTTTTATTTTATTTTTCTCCTGGTCTAAGCATTAAAGTGAGAGGAAGTATTAGAAATTTGTAAAAGAGGGACAAAAAAAGTGCCTTATTGATGGGTCTCTTTTTTTTTTTTTCTTTTCTTTTTTTTTCTTTTTGTTTTTTCTTCTTCCGAGTTACATTGTGTTGGGTAAAACTTGTGCGACACCGGTGCTCAGCACATTGAGAAGGAGAACACGTGATAAAAGTGTGGAGTTCGATCGATCGTCGCCCAGCTGTGCCACTCAATCTACTCTATGCAAAATAAAAAAATAAAAACGAGAGATATAGATATAATAAATATATATAAAGAATAGCAGTCATTTGACCAGCTAACTACGTGCCATGATTTGTCTTCCCGAGATTAGGTTAATGTTTCTCTCCCTTTTCTCTCTCTTCCTTCATCCCTCCCTCCTGTTCTTCTTCTCTTTATGCCATTTGAACAAAAGAGGATTTCCTTGATTTTTCAGTTTCTAATGTGTCTGTTCTCTATTGTTACTGTTTGAAGCAAACTGCCATTTAAATCTAAAAATTCAGATTTTTTTTCTATTAAAATTTCATGACCTGTTACATTTTTTTTTCATTATTGTTATTATTTAAATAATAAAATTCCTCAGCTGTTTCGGACGCCTCGTTCCTAAGGCCATGCCAAAAAAAAAACATCGCCGGCTCGTATTAAAAGTTCGTCGGCTACTTCAAAGCATTTAAATAATTACAAAACATACAAAAAAAAACTCTAGTGGTATTTCGGATGAAATTCCTCAACTCTATGGCAGGCTGTTTCACTCTCGAGCTGTTACACAGGAAAGGTCACTTTGTTTTTGTTTGTTAGTTTGACGCTCTTTTCCTTTTTTTTCCTGTGGTTTTTTTTTTTGTAACGAAATGCAATATCCGACTGGAGGTTTGAGAAGACAGCCCTGACTCAGAAGCAGTATTACGATGATAAATGCCCTCCGCGATGTTACTACATGCTGTCGGTCATGTTGTTTTAAAGGTCGATTTAAGTCCATCAGGTCTCTAGAGAAATCTCTTGTATTCTCTCCTGCCTGCCTAATACATGTATAATAATGTAATTTACAATCATTGTTACAGGTTTCTAATGTATTTTTCTAACTTCATTTTATATGTGTATTATAAAATCACTCTTCTGGCTTTTTCTTTTTTTTTATGCCCACTACAAATTATTATTATTATTTTTTACTCACCTCAGTTTTTGCTGTCTCACTCAGAAACTCGAGTCTCTCGTGTTGGGATTGTTGCTTTTCCAACATTTAGATTTTAATTTCCTTTGCCAGTCTCTAGCTTGTTTAACTCATTAGCGACTTTATAAAAAAATTATTTTTTCTTGTCAAGATTTTTTTCATGCTTGCATTTAGTTTTCATGGTGTATGCTGTTATTTTCTTATTAACTCCTCCCCCTTGCCATTTATTTTAATAAAAATATTCTTAGTAAGAATTTTACTAACTTTGCTGATATTTTTTTTATTTGTCGGTCTTGTGTTTAACCTGTTGAATGTACTGCTCTTGACCTGGTTCACGGACTAACACGATTAAAAAAAAAAAAAAAAAAAGATGAAGGAATCGCACTAACACACTGCACTACAATACACACACTTATAACCTGCTTAGAATTACACTTATACACTGGATCTTGGTCATGGGCACACACACACACATACTCACAAAAACACACACACTAACTGGAAAAGTGCACGATCTGGTCCATCCTCACTTTGCTCTGCTGACTCGAACCCACACTTTATGTCTCGTACAAAACACACACAAACACGCTGCGCATCACTCAGTTTATGTTGATCTTTTGACTTGAGAGCATGTAAGGCTCTCGGAACAATTAATTAGAATTGAGTTACTTGGAAGTCCTGTTCTGGGAAAATAATCAACAACTGGGTAAGATCTTTTTATTCCTCTCTTACACAAATTTCTCAACAAACTTGAACTTACTTTCCTCTAAAAAATCAACAATAAGCAGCAAGTTCGGTCCTGTTGTCACTTGCGTTATAGCAGCAGGGGCCCATCTAACCCTGTTATACCTTTTTAAAAAATTTTTATGTCTCAAAACAAGTTAGTTTTATGTATATAGCTATAGAAGTCATTCCCTTAGTGTTATTATTTTTTTTAAAGTTAAGATTAAAAAAAACCCTCAGCTGACAGTTTTAGCTACAGTTTTAACTGCAGGAGCTAAAGGTTCCGTAGCGCCTGCCGTCTGAGTCTCTTAGCATATTAAATAAATGTCAACCATGATCCTTTTGATCTTATTTCCCCTTTTTGTTTTTAAAAATCCTTTTTCCCCCCTTTTGAAGGAGTGGAACTTCTTGTGAGTTAAGGAATAACATCTCCAAAGCGACCACTTTAAAATAAACCCATGACGTAAAAACACGACACTTCGTCACAACTGTGCTTCTCTACAATACGACTCGGTAATCAGGAAGCTTTTCATCAGTGGAGTGACGAATAAAACCTGTTCGTCTTTACACACCGGGGCGGATTCTACAGCGGAGCGTTCCATCATACTCCATCATGACAAATTCTTACAGCTCTGTCAGATTTCACACCATTTCAAAATTTTCTCAGCAGGATGCCACTTACAGCAAAAATCCCCTCCATTTATCCCAGGTGCTTGTAGATTTAAATTTTTTCCCCCCCCCTGCTTTTTGAGTGCGGCGTGCTCTCGCAGGCCATCGGTGTCGTGGAAGTGCCTTCCGTCAGTGCAGAGTCTATTTCAGCTCCTCGACTGCTGACAGTAAATAAATATATATATATTTTTTTAAATGAATATAAACAAGCTTGTACTTGCGAGAACTGCTCGTCTCGTCGCCATGGAGAAAGAACGGTAGTTTCATCAACGTCCAACATGTTTATGAAATATTTTCTTCCTTTTTTTTTTTTTTTTTTTTTTTGCCTTACAGCTTTTTTTCCTCTTCATTTGAAACCTCAAGCACAATTAATAACGCATACTAATTTGTTTCGGTTTGGTTCTCCTAATCCTGACATCAGTTTCTTCCTCTTTTTCCTTAAAAATCTTTAAACTGTTCTCTCACTAATTCACCAGCTGTCTCGACTGACGCACATGCAAACATTAACTTTCATTAATCTGGTTTTTTGAGAGCCACTTTAACCCACTGAGTGATACAAATACAGGTTTTAAAGAAATCTTTCACCGTTATGAGTCAATGTCTGATCTAATGCTGTTTTTAAAAAATAATAATAATAAAAACGCTCCCTTTAACTCCGCATAAGACTAAGACTTTAGATTGTGATTGTGTTGTGCTAGACTTTTTTTTTGCTTGTTTGTTTATACGATAGATATTTTCAGCTTTTGAATGTACAATACTGTATACACAAACCTTTAACTGAGTCGCTTTTTTAATATAGATTTTAAAAAAAGTTCCATCTTGCGCCATATGGCAACAGTATATTCGTTTGTTTCCATAAAAGAAAATAAGCTTCTCTTACTGTATTTTTGTAGCAGCTCCACAATTATTTCTTTACTGGATGGAATTAAGGGATACGAAAGCACAAGAAATTTCAAGCACTGCCATATCGCTCGCTGAAATATAAACGGGGCGGGGGGTTCTGTTATTCTGGGTTTTATAGATTTTCACACACTGGGCCTCATTTATCAGATCATGTGTGAACAAATTTATTTGTGAAGCTTTTATTCACAAAAATATTTACAGAAAAAATAAATAGAGAAATTCCTGCATTGATTGAAATGTTACCCTCAGTTTTCAGTTCAAAATTTGTGGAAATTTACCTACAAGACAGTAATTTATAGAAGCCCTGAATTGTATTGTTTGGGTTTTTCCCCCCATAGTCATAATTTTTGAGGTAGTATCTTGATATTTTTTACTACTGAGTGTATAAAATAATGACTCTGAGTAAGCCATAGTAGATACTGAATCAAAATGAGATCCTGAGTAAAAATAAATTTACTAAATCGAAAGCATGAGAGATAATTCAAAATAAACATATAAAGTCTAAATAATGACTTGGTGTTTCAAAATATTGTGATGCACAAGAACTCTGAAAGACTGAGATGTTGGTATCCTGTCTTTCATTAGTATAAATTTAGTACAAGAAGATTTACTAACATAGGTTGGTTGGATGTTGGTTGGTTGGTTTGTCACTTTTTTTGATTCGGTATCTGGTTTTTCTGAATTGCAAGAAATTGAGTGAACCAATAATGAGATACCAAATGAAACTTGAGGTACATGTCAAAATACAGGCTAAATCAATAATGAGATTCAAGTTCAAGTGGTGGATGTAAAACTAAAAAAATATTGCACGAGACTGATAAACGAGGCCCGTTGATTCTCCTGCTACAGAACGTCAGTGTTTAAAGAATGTTGATTCAACAGTTTGCTCTAAAATTCAAAAATGGGGAAAAAGAGGCATTTCTGCATACAGTACCCTTTTGCTGTCTTGTGCTTTGAGCTGAAACCGAGGCGTTGTTTCAGAAAGTTATCGGACCATAAAGTGCCTTCAGTGGCTGTTCCATTCGACAGTCAGTAGCTTCATACGATCCGTGCGCTAAACACAGACCTCTGAAAGGGAAGCGCTGCCTTTTAATCTGCTTTTTTTAAATCATCACATGTGAAAACATTCCTCCTTGGACTGCAAACTCTAGTGCTTCTGCCAACGCGGCACTCAGGGGGTTAAAGACAAACTACTACTACCACTACCAAATCTAAAAAAATTAAAAAAATTTAAGTGTGTTTTTGAAAAGGAAAAAAAAAAATCTGGGCATAATAATCTACTGCAGCTTTTACTTTGGTTTTTGTTTTGGATTAAAAAAAAAATGTATAAGTTAATGCATTTTTTGTTTTCTTTCTTTCTCATCCTTTGTATGATGTTTGAAGTCCAAACGTGGAAAGCGATAAAGGTGCACTAAATCGCTGATTTTTTATTTCCCTTTGTGTTCTAAGACAGTATGTAAAGTTATTTTTTAATCTGTGTTGTTGCCTTGTTTTATAAATAGAAAATAAATGAGGTTAGGGATAAAAAATGTACAACGTGATATGTTGCTCACGCTGGTGGATAAATTTTTTTTTTAAAAAAGTACTGTGACGTGTGCAATAAAGTATTTACAACTGGTTTCTGTGGTTGCTGTATTTTGGAGGTCTCAGACTGCAGTTTGGGAAGAGCTTTTTCATAAATCTGGAAGGTAAGGACTATGATTTCATATAGTGGGTGGAAATATTCCGCACATTGCACATTATTTAAAAATTTATACATTTTATATATTTTTATTTTCGTTTCATGGTATTGTGACTGTATATTTGTAGTTTTTATATTTTACATTTTCTACTTTTTCTAGTGCAATTTGCCTTTTATGTTTTTATTCTATTTCATCTTTCCTTATTTTTAGGTCACAAACAGTCGTATGAGCTTTTCACTGCATATCATACTGTATATGTATATGGTTGTGTACATGACAATTACAATTTGATTCCTGAATCTAGTTTAAAACATTACATTAACACCTTTAGTCTTAAAGATACCGGGTTCTACCTGAAAAAAAATGCAGGCCATCAATTATTCATATTTCTATTTGTTTAATAATCAGGTGTATAAGGTTACGTCTCTAGTAGGCGCTATTTTGGTCTATTTATTGGAGTTTCCACAAACAGTGAACACTTGGGCAAAGTCAACATTGTGTAGGGTATTTTATCGGGATTGCAAAAGTCAAGCTTGGATAACAAACCTGTAATAAGTGGTTGTGTTGCCTGTCTGTAAGGCAGAGGACATATTTAGGGTCACTGTCTGTCGTCTCATGTCCTTGGTGTCAGTAGACACTTTTCTTTTATTTGCAACTCCTCCAGTCATGGGAGGAAACCTACCACATTCATTTATATGTTATTTAAATAAAGTATTTTTCCTCTGTCTAAAAGTGGTTTAGAAATTGGGCATGGAGTGTCTGATCGACCCTAAGTCACCTGTCCGAGCCCTCTGGCATACATGAGCTCTCAGGCCTTCATGGGTTCTTGATGTCGCTCTGATTTACAAGGGACAATGAGTCTCCTGTCCCACCCAGAAAAAAAACACCTCTAATATAGGTTGTAATAATATCTTGTTCAAATACATTTTAAAAGCGTTTGTCAGACAGTCTTATCCAGGACGACTTATTTTTTATCTCAATACACATCTGAGCAGTTACTCAAGGGTCCATCAGGGGGAACTTGGTGGTGGTTGGTTCTGAACCTGGGACCTTCCAATTAAGAGTTCAATGCCTTAACCAAGCTTAATCATTATTATTCTCCAACCTGTCTGTTACTTACGATTGCCCAAAAAATTCAAAACACTTAAACAGTCCAATCCAACAGTAAAACTAAAAAATAGTTACTAAAAGCTTACAAAAAATCTGTTTTAAAACAACAAAATGCCAAAAAAAAACCACAACAGCAAAAGTGAAAACGAAGAGAAAATTACCAAATAAAGGTGAAAATAACGTCTAACATAAAAGGCGCAACAACATTAAGTTGACTACAGCAAGCCACGTCCAATTAGAAACGAACACATGATGTTCAGCAAGGACCTGACACATTTTATGTTAACCTTAAAAACACACATCAGCAAATGATGTTATGTTGATTGTTGATTTTCTATCAGCTATTTTTTTAATTAGTTTTTGTTTGGTCAGAATAACCAATAGTATGGTTTGAAATGGTTTTCAAATTTGCCTTTTTTTGTGTTTTTTTTTTTTTTCTTTTTTTTTTTCTGTATTTACCTTCTATGTTTTTGTTTTGTTAAAGTATTTTGCACTTTGGGTCACTTTAGTTACTTTACTGCTCAAACTAGAAACACTAAACCTGCCACTATACATTGACGTTTAATCGTTTCTGAACTGGTTAACTTTCTTTTTACACTTTTTTCATTCCTAATATGTTTGGAGCTATTAATTTTTGTTGCTCTCTTCATGTTTCACATAGAAATTATACAGGACCTTAACTGCATTTCATAATTTTGAATTATGATTGTTTCATCAAGTTCCTGTTTTATTTGTCATGTACACAACCATACACAGTATGATATGCAGTGAACAAAGCTTATAGAACTGGACTTGACCTAAAAAGATAGATTTCTCCACAATTAAATAAATAGCAATAAATTAAATAAACAAAAAAGAATTTTAAACAATTATATTGGGCTGAAAATTTACAATATTTACAAGTTACCAAAATAAAATAGAATTAAAACAGAAGAGAAAACATTATGCAGGATTGATGGACTGTACAGAAATAAATGTCGGTTGTTTCAGAGTAAAACCAGAAGTGTAGTTTGTGTCTCATTGATATTGTTTATGAATCATTTAAAATATGTAGAATAAACACAAGTAATGTGTTCTTAATAACAACTTGTACTGATGACCTAAAGTATTGAGACAAAAGTGAAATTGAGACAAAAGTGAAAATTAGGATTAAAATAAGAGTTTATTTTTTTATGAAATTGCTATAAAAATTTGTATTTAGAACAAAATCGTTTGTTCTTTAAAACCTTCTGGGTATAGAGTCAGAAAGACCGAGAAAGTGCTCTGGTGTCACTCGCTCAATCAATCCGCGCCTGCTCGATCTCCATCTCAAGAGCATCGAGAGAAATGAATTTGTGAAAGAAGTTCACAGTCCACTTGAGGATTCCAGAGTTTTATCCATGTTTATGCAGAACTGGAAACCCCGACTTCAGAGAGTTAAAGTCCTGACTCATGCACTGTTTGTTCCAGTCATTAACTAAACCAGCTGATTCTAATTAACACAATTCTTCAGCCAGATCGACTCGAACTACATTAATGACATCACCGGTTTTGTACTCAGGGAGGATTACAATACATGACTTTTCACTTTTGTACTGTAGGATCTTGTATAGGACAGAGTACACTGTCATAATACTTTTGGCCACACATATATTTTAGGTGAATAAATTTAAACCCAAAGGATTAAACCCAACATTCTGTATTAGTCATTCGTGAAATGTTGTGGGAAAATGGAAGATTTTACGTAGCTTGTTCACTCAAACCTGTTACCTGTGAAAGTGTTTGGAGCGTCGCAAATATCACAAGTTAAACAGGAAGTTGCATCATTCAAATTTCTCAGGGAGAAATCTCACGGAGAAGAAAAGTAAATTCACTCATTCAGGGTAGAGTTTATTGTGTACGGAGGAGAGTGTGAGGAGGAGCGAGGACGCACGGGTTTCTTAAAATCAATGTTGAAAGATTTTGAATTTTTTATTTTTTAACCCTCTGTGATCTGAGTCAGGACTGATCTTATGATTTGTGTACATGTAAAATATTCCAATGTCGTAGCTAATGCATTTTTATGTATTTACATAGAGCACAAACTGCGCTTATGCACTTATATGACTGATGTACATATCTCAGAATCATGTGCAACTCTTAAGGTTTGGTCAAAATACACATTTCAGAAAATGCAATTTAGAAGTTGAGCGGAAAAACCGTGAAAAACGCAAAACAGACAAAACATTATAAATTGTTTTAAACACAGAACTGTGTGTGTGTATGAAAGTCTTGGGTGTGTGCACATTTTTAACCATACTTAGTTAAAAAATAGTATTAATTTGGCATTAACCGTTTTGGAAAGTACCTCGTCTAGCACTCATTGACCCAATAAATACAGTCCAAACTTTTAATGCCAAAATTGTCATGATTGAAATTGAAATCGCGCCGTGTCTCGACATGCGAACGCCTCAGGAAGTTTTTGATGAACTGAAATTTTGCATGCTGTAGTCCTCGGCATGCGAGCGAACAAACCGAGCCAAACCAAACGTCGACTACGTTGCGCGTACGTCCGGGAGCTGTTCAAAAGCCAAGGCGGGGCGAGTTTACTTTTCTTTGTGTGCATAGCACCATGGATATTCGCAAGGACGGCAGCAAGAAGAAAGGGGAGCCGGTGCTAAGAGGAATCATAAATTAAGGTTAAATCAGGTTTAATATCTGTTTATTTTGTATTTTACTTCATTGATGTGTCTTTTCTAAAAGTTTTTATTGTTTTAATATGCAAAAATATGATTATAGTGTTGGAAATATTGGTAATATTTTTGGGAGGTTGGAACGGATTATCTGCATTTACTATGCAGTCCTATGGGACACTGTGTTTCACAATACAAGTTTTCGCCCCTAGAACAAATTAAATTCGTATGCTTAGGTCCACTATAATCTAAAAATGTTTCTAGTAGATTTTCTATTTTAAAATTAACCAAACCAACAACACATGGACTGCGTTCAGATCCCCGGAACTCTTCCACACCTGAGGCTGATTACAGACGCGTATGAAAGAGACTCACAGCGTCGTGTCTCTAATGTTATCAAGCCTTTAAAATTTGTGATTTTTTTTTTTCTCCGAATCCTGACCCGGTTCATACCCGTCACACATCGCCCGACTCTCGCCCCGTTTCACTGATTTGGACTTTAGATCACCCCCGTGTGTTTGGAGTAACCTTCTGCGCTTTATAACATTCACACACATTAACAGCACTCTCGTCCTCTGAGACTTGATCTTGTTCTTATTATTGGCTGAAAGCTTTTTCCAAATTTTATTCCATATTTCTAGGAGCAAAGTTTCTCCCAATAGAACAAGAAAGAGAAAAAGACTAAAAGCTTTGAAACAGTTAAAAGCAGAAAATCAGGCTAGTGATTGATTAGTAGTGATTTCTTCAGGAGAAATATTCTGTACATTTGTACATATTCAAGACCTTTCTTTTCACTTTCGCTAATTTATGTTTCTATTGTCTGAAACGACGCAGGATGACGCCTAGCTGCTTTAAACTGATGGAAATTCTTCATAATCGCTTTCAGCACGGCTGCGTTTAAAACTGAACTGAATAAGGAGAGAAAAGTGGGGTTCACTTTCCTCTTCTCTAATCTCTCTCTCTCTCTCTGTGGAAGTAAGGGCATGTGGCATAGATGGTTTGAGTGTGTGTCGGAAGCCATCCTTGCTCTTGGTGTGAAAAGGATGAAAGGAGCGTTTGTTGCAAACGGCAGCTGGAAGCTTTGAGAAAGTGGAGAAGAGACGAGCGGTGTCGAAAGTGACAAATGAAGCCAGTTGCTGTAGAATGAATCAGGGCTGTTCAGCAGAGCACAGCTGTGTGTGTTGGACCGTACAGAATAAGCCTGTGTGTGTGTGTGTGACAGAGAGAGAGAGAGATGTGCTGTTTGATGAATAGTGTGAACTGTGCTTGCAGAGACACCTGGGTTGTCAGGCTTTGAGAGTAAACTAGTGTGTGTGTGTATTTGTGGCTTTGCATGAGTGTGTGTGCTTGTGTGTGTATTTGATTAGTTTGCATCAGTGTGTGTGTGTCTGTGTGAGAAACTTGTTTCCGGTTAGTTTGTAGTAACCTTCCACTCATTTCATCTCCTGATGTGTCACATTCGCACCTGAACACACACACACACACACACACACACACACACATTTCATGGGAATTCTCTGAATTCACCTATTTACTCACAAATGAGCGATATCAAAGTTTATTGATAGAATCTGTTTATTGTTAATCTCACTTCACTCACTCACCATCTACACCACTTTATCCTGTCCTCATGGTCGCGGCGGGGCCTGGAGCTCATCCCAGGTGGTGGGGTACAGGGTGCCAATACTTTATTAACATAACCTGCATATCTCTGGACTGTGGGAGGAAACTGGAGAACATGGAGGAAACTCACCAAGCACGGGGGAGAACAAACCTCATGCTCTCAGAGACGGGAATCGAACCCGGACCCTGGTGGTGCAAGGCGACAGTGCTAACCACTACACTATCGCAATTTAGGATTTTATTTATACGACTTTCTCCTGCATTTGATTGATTTAAAAAAAAAAACCCTCTTCATCTGATTGATTGATGCTGGAAGAGGAATTAGTGATGTTTAGAGCTGATTGCTCTCTGGAGATTCAGGTCTTCACTTATAATCAGGATGTAATCAGACTTGTGGCTCTTTGTTGATTGGTCCGTGTGCCAGACTCTCTCTATTCTGTAAAAATAATAATAATAATACAACCAGACATTAGTATTAGGTGTTTACACGATCCTGTACCAGATGTAACGTACGGTGCAGATCACTTCTATTCAACTTTACACACAAAGTGTCACACACTCGTCACACACTCGTCACACACTCGTCCTACACGAGAGCTACAGCTCACACGGCCCAAGAATACACACCTTTATCTTCAAACAAAACCTGAACGCTTAACCCGCACCATATATAAAATAGTTTGTGTGCGAAAGAGAGTGAAATGAGGTAGGCGGGGCTGGACATTCTCCAATCTCTTCTTCCTGTCAATCACAGAAGATCGTGACGGGCATCAGTGAGTTCATGCGAGTGGAGGACGACAGAATTAAGCTGCCTCGTGACTCAGTAGTTTGGAAACGTCTGATTGGTTGGTTAGAACCTCACTAATACCTTTTGATGGAAACCCCGCTAATTTTTATGGCTTTTTGTTTTGTGCCAATATATAATTTAAACGCTAAACAATTAAGAACAATATAATTTACTCATTTTGTAACATAAATATTAAGGTAAATTCAGCTAAAATTTCATATAAAATATAATACTGTATAATTTTTTTGTACTGTAGAGAGAACGCGTCTCGGGACGGTGAATTATTACCGTATTCACACTACAACATTCTAAATTTTAAAGGTAATGTATTAAGCTGAGTTTGAAATGAAATTAAAGAGTTTTGGTAACATATTTACAGATGTATTTAGGGTTTAAACGTTAAAAAGGCATTTTTTGACCACATAAAAAATTAGTGTTTTTTGCCCCCACAATTCGTGGGTGCTCTAGGAACGTGACCTCTGCAAATTTGGATCAGGCCGGTGAT
Organism: Dolichallabes microphthalmus; assembly: GCA_026413445.1. Taxonomy (NCBI): domain Eukaryota; kingdom Metazoa; phylum Chordata; class Actinopteri; order Siluriformes; family Clariidae; genus Dolichallabes; species Dolichallabes microphthalmus. The sequence continues at coordinate 336,895 of JAOTQY010000002.1, forward strand.
TAGTGTACTGCTGATGCTGAATGGTTGGAACAGACGAGAGGGGAAATGAGGTCGCTGTCAGAGGTTGTTGAATAAACTATCAGTTTTTAAATTGTATCTTTAGGCACTTTGCAGCCTGTCGCAGTAAAACATTTGTTCACATTTCTTTCATTTAATCTACATTATTTTATTTCACTTAAATTGAAGAAATGAAGTGTCAAGGGTTGTGCACAGAATTGTAGAGCTTTAGAAGATATATAACATTTACAGTATATACAGTATGGTAATGCCTCATCTTTATGAAACACTAGCTGAAGTACCTGGGTAAAGATTGTACAGAAATAATATTTATAGCTAAAAATATTCTGATCACCTTATTAGCTATGATCAGATCATATATATTATTATTACTTCAGGTTGAAGCCCACATACCTGTCTGTCTGTGACTGATTTCTGGTCCTGAAGTGTACGAAACGTAGAGATTAGGGATGCTCATTTCGATTAATTTTCCTAACCGACAACCGCCGTTCGTTAACCGAACATTAACCGTTAACCGAT
>JAOTQY010000002.1:431946-447598 GCA_026413445.1 Dolichallabes microphthalmus
AAGATTTTAAGTAGATTTTGAATCGATCTCTAGTGGCTGCCAAGCTCTAAATCAAGACCCTAAAATAATGGAGGTGCGTAAAAAAGACTCCTGAGGAGGTCTGCACGTCAGCAAGATTTCAGGACCCAATTTGCACAAAAAATGGCTACTCTGAATACATCCTCAAATTTAATCCACAAAGACCAGCAGGGTTTCATTCCAACATAACACCAGGTGCTTTTTTATTTTATTATAGCTGATTGGAGACCAAGAACTGATTAAACAAGTAGAATCAGGTGCTCGTGTTTGGTTGGAATGAAAGTCGGCCCTTTGCGCGCGAGACTCCTGCTCTAATGGGTGAGGGTAAATGAGCAGGAGGCAGTGGAGATGTTGCCTGTGCATGTGTAGATGTTAAAAAGTGACCGTTACTGAACAAACATCACACTAAGGTTCGTTCCGTCTCACCATTTCGAGAGGTAGAACTCGTACAGTCTGACAGGACAGTGTAAAGCGTCCTCGGTATTCTCAGGCATCTCGCCATACTCCGCATTCTCCTCCGCATCTTCTCTTTTCCTTTTACCCAGCAGAACTGGAAAAAACACACATTATAAGTAAATGTACGATAATGCTAACGAATGGCATTTACATAAATCATCAGACGTGCTGCACCCTCTCTCTCACCTCGCTTCTCCTTTTCGCCTTCGTCTTTTACAGCAAATCGAAACCTGAGGTAGGAGGACTTGCCGTGCTTGGAGCTCCGGAAGCAGCGCGCGATGTTGGAGAAGGAGAGCTGCTGATGCTGCTCGACCGTCTTCAGGTTCAGATGTTTGACCCCGAAAAAGACCAGCGTGTTGAGCAGCACCAACGGAGACAAAGCGCCCAACTGTTTACACTCCCACAGGAAACTCTCCTCAATGCGGGACTGCAAGAGACCTGCGGACACACACCAGAGCTCGATGTCCTAAGCCACTTAAAATAGTTTCAGAATCCTAATCGACTCGTGTTCATTATGGAAAAAAGTGAGCACTGGATTGGGCTGATATCACTAATGCCTGTGTGTGTGCGTGTTATATAGAGTATATGTGTACAGGTTGTAGACTAGTTACCATTTAGTGTTAAGTTGCACTCCCAGTCATTTATCAGCTTGGTCATGTCTGCGTTGAACTGGTTATAAAGAGGATCCGTGAAGATATTCTGTAAGCGGCCATTTTCAAGAAGGTGCTGTATGAGAGAAAGAGAGCGTATGAAGACGAACCGAGCAATAATTGTAAATATGAAGCAAACATACAGACAGGAAAATGAATTAATTAAACAAACAAATAATTTTATAAAATCTTTTTTGGCCTAAAATAAATTAACAAAAGTTCTTTTAGGGAATGCAATATATTTAATATCTAAAATGAAAAAGTTATGAGCATAAATTAATAAACAGAGATCCGATAGGCATTTTTGCATGTGTGAATTATTTTTAGTTTTCATGGACAACATAGCTGCAAAACTACGCCAGAAAACCAGACAGAACCAGATGAAACACCACTCGACTTTTTTCCTCTGGGGTCATCTGAAATCAGAAGTCTATAGGCTTTGATCATCATCACTAAATGAGATAAAATCATGTGTGTGTTAGATCAGTTCTGACACATGAAGGAATTTGCTCAAATGTTTCCTATGGATCCAAAATTTTGGCCACCTTGGATACAATACTTAAAGTAAAAAAATTAAATATATATTTTAGTCTTTTACCACAACGAAACATGCTAATTATACTGTCCAGGTTTTTAAAAAAAATCTGTGCCATTATACAGCTGGAGAGCCGTAGCACAAAGGCGATGAGTCTCGATCTGTTAAATGAACTTCTAAAGTCTGGCTTTAAAGAGCAGAACAAAACGACTCGAATCTGGGTCCATAGTGAAAAGTAGAAACCGTAACCAGCCTGGCAGCTTATAAACGTATAGATACATGTACGAGGGTGAGTCAAAAATTATCCGCACTTGGGTCATCTTTAAACTACAGATGTCTTAGCAGACCTTTAGCGTTCAAGGCTCCCATTTCCCCGGTCACTGCTGTGCAGGTGTGAACGTGTTACATCAGTTCATGTGTAACTGCAAAAATGGACACCCCACTTGTGATTTGCACGGAAAAAGAGTATCATGCACTGATTTATTTTTTTGTGGTCTGAGGACGCAAACAGATTTGGACCGATACGCTACAGAAGGTGAATCGTTAGTGGTGACGAGACATGGATTCATCGCTACGAGTCTGAGAGCAAACGTCTTCAATCACAGACCGAGAAAAAGTAAAAAATCAGCTGGAAAATTTATCAATGCTTACAGTTTTCTAAAGGGTCAAAAGTATTGGAAAACTGCCAGGAAAAAGGTTCAGCAATCAACAGTGCTCGTTACAGTGAGACGCTTATTGAAGAGCTGAAGCCTAAACTTAGGCTTTAAACAGATTAAACACAGAGGACTGATATCTGAGGGCGTCGTGATCTCGCATGATGATGCACATCTGCACACTTCTGCCCACACTCTGCGTCCTTCCTTTAGTCCCGCTCTCACTACATATGATTTTCACCTGTTTGGTCCCTGAAAACAGCCCTACGAGGACGAAGTAGTTGAGGACATCAGTACTTCTGATGAAGTAGTAAGGACAGCGGTGCATTCATGGCTCACAGCTCAGATGAAATTTTTATTTTAGCTTGTTGACAGACAGACAAGTGTATTGAAAAGCAAAGTGATTGTCATAAAATCATGTGTTTGTCTTTCCTAAAAGTTAAGAAAAACTAATTCTACATCCAGAGTGCAGATATCATCTGCCTGCTGTATTAATAAAGCAAAAAACGACTTTTGAAAGATCAGACCTGCTGAATGCCCAAGCACAGATAGTAGACGCTGTCAGGTGCATAAGGTTGACCGTTCGGCCTGCGGACTTCGCTGATGAAATGACACAAAGCGTTGCTGAGCATCTCAGAGCTGCAATCCAATACGTCCTCCTTCACGGTGAGAGGGCTCGCTGAAACAAACAAACAAACAAATAAACAAATGCAGGGATGGAGATGATGGTAAATGTCAGTAACGCACACAGTGGGTCACTAGGAGAATGACATTTAGTATTGATCCATTCCTCTATAGAGAAAAAAATTACATTTACAAATTGCTTAATAAAAATCAATGGCGAAATTAATTAATAAGCCCATTTAAAATGGAAATAACGTGTGTGAATGTCTCAAAAAAATTTTATTAGGCTAAAACAAATCAAAGTTTATGATCCTAGTGTTTAAACAAACACACACACACACACATTTACACCACAAGAGTACAAATTTATTACGGGCATACTTAAGCATTTATGTAGAATTTATCACAAAAAAATGTTTTTTTGTTTTTTAAATATAATTTTAAGGTAATAAATAAATACTGGCAAACATCCACTTAATGTGATCATTTGTGCCCGTATTTGCTGTTAGGCTCCATAAATAAGTTTGAATACACAAAAGGTACATGTGATAATTATATACAGTATTGCAGTTTAAAATTTATATCATACAACCACAATGTTTAGTGGCCTAACTTTCGAAGTGTTTTTTGACAGACAGGTTTTTTTTTTGTAATTCCTTTTTAATTATATAATTTAATATACTATTCTATATATGATGAGGCCAGTTTTGTTTAGTTTATGTATGGAAGGAGTCTCCAGTGCAAAACACTAACATTCAGCAACGTTACAGTTTCTCAGGACAAACTGTGCATGTTTTCAAAATGTTTTAAAATTAATTTAATATAAAAATGTACATTTATATCTTTTTCCTTTTAACAACTGCAATTGTCAAGAAGTACAAATCTTTGTTTTATACTATGTGACATTTTTGTCATGGCAGTTGATCACATGACAATGCGGATTATTTTCATACAGCAGGGCAGTGCATGCGTTTTATGCCTTTCATAAACAATAATGCATTTTAAAGCGCATCCTCAGGAATGTGCTTCTAAATATAAATTATAAATACCTTCAGAAAACTTCAGAAACTTGTTTTTCAACTAATATATCTTTTTTCCGCTGCTGTGGAGCAAGCACTGAATTATTTCTTAAAAAACAGGTGTCTTAGAAACAAAAGAAAAAAGATATTCATGTTTCTTCACACTCTAGCACTTTGTCCCAAGACTGTTGCTTAGCAACATCGCCGTTGGAGACGGCACACTGGGTGCTGCACATAAGTGCATAAAATAAGAATGTTAAGTGTTAAGCCGCAGCACGTGGGTGAAGCTCACCATCGGCGTGTCGAGTCCTGCACTGCACCCAACTGGCCCAAGCTTTCACTCCGTACATGTGCTGGAGTTTGGAGCTGGGTGGAGTAGAAACCACGCCGCTCGCCACATCTGTTCCTGAACGCCTCCGTCCCTGGAAGAAAAAAGGCAGAAAAGGCAGACGCTTGTTAGTTTTTACACAAACGGTGCAAACCATCTGTGAGGAACACGAGGAGAACAACAACAACAAAAGAAACACAGAAAAAGCGTGACTGTTTGATTTCTAAGAAACACCATGACTCAGTTCAGTACAAGCTGGGTTCAAAGGATTTAGAGATGACACCGTGTTTTCTGATGATGCTGAGAATGTATGCTTAATGAAGAAGTCAAAAACGGTCAAATTGTGCGTTATTGGTTTAATATAATGTGCATAAGAAAAAGAGAAACAAAAAACACAGAACATATTCACACAAACTGCAGTAAATAAATCTGGAACATTACAATGTGACCTTATGTTACATTTCGAAAGAACATTTTAAAGTCAGACTTTAAAAAAAAAAAACAAAAAAAAAAAACTTCTTATAACATAAAAATTATATACACATCATATCAAAGGAAAGACAAGGTCCTCAGTTGTTCCCAAACAAAATCCGGACAGATTGTGAAACCGTTGGTTTCACAATGAAATTATAGTGTCATAATCATTAATTCACAACATGATGTAAACAGATGAGCTTCTGTTCTTCTGAACGAGCTAATTATAATATCTGTAGCGTCACTCTTTAAAAATAAAACACAAATCTGCTCTTAATGGCACAAATGACTCAAGTGAACTTTATCACACCAAAAGTAACAAAATTACAAATAAAGGGTGGAGAATATCAAGCCTTATTACCCCAGTAAAGCATGTGGAGCGAGCTTCCTTTGATTACGTAGAGTAACACCACCACTGTGCCGCAGTAATCCAATGTGATTTACATTTACGCTTATGGCCGTGCTGCCTGTAATTCTAATCGAAGGTATCGATTTATCATTTTATCACTAATCAACATGCTTTTGTAAGGTGCGGTCATTTAACAACGTACACACGCTGCTAAATACAACATGACTCTTCAAATTACTGACTCAAACAGAGAGTAAGTGAATTTAAATATAAACAGATACCAAAAAAAGTATCTGTCTCTTTCTTTAATAAAGAAAATAATCTTAAAAGTGCCACAGTACAAGAGGGCAAACATTTCAGACATGCATTTATCGGAAAATAATAAACTCTGTGGTGATAATGGCTCTAATGTCCATGTGTGCAGCAAGAAATGACTGTCAAACTATTTGGTCATTTAAGGTGTTCTACACAAATATTCTATATGTTCACTTAAGAATAATCTTATCTGATTTGTCATTACTGACAAAATAGGAAGCAGCTGAACGCATGTATAAACGTCAGAGATAATGACGATGCAACAGCCAGCGGCGGGGGGGGAAAAAAAAAAAAAAAAAGAGAGCAAGAGAGATAGAGAGGGGGAAAAAAACCTAGCTTCATAAAAGAAAGTGCTTCTAAGGATTTGTGTTAATCTTCGCTATTAGGACAGAAATTAAAAACCGGAAATGGTCCTCTAGTGTTAACACTATCGTTCTAGTTCTTCCACAAACATCATCATCACGCGTCCCATCTACAATAGTCTGTCTATTCGACGTGGCCCGTTGGCCCAGCGGTGTGTTTGTGATCATTATGTTCACACACGGTGTCGCCGCCTTCTTTTCCGGAGAGTTCTTTTTGCAGCGGGCTCCGGAGCAACGAGATCATCTTCATCACTTTCGCTTTCACTGTCCGTCTTGTTCGAACGGCTTCTTTTCCTTTTCTTTGCCACTATTGTGTTATACACGTAATATTTAACGTCCATCCACGTTCTTGACTTGAGAGCCTGTGGCTCGGCCCTGATACAGTCCAGGCAGTCGATTTTGCCTGGCACTTTGCTGATGGAGATGTAATTTCCCAGTTGCCGCCTCACCGCTTCCTGTTCCTCACTTTTCCATTTGTGTCTCTGTGCAGAGACACGTCTGAGACCTAATGTATTATATACACATATGAAAGATAAAGAGAATAAAATTAGGGACCTTATTTGCTTCGCCTTAAAATTAAAGTTATGAAATCATTTATAGTAAATTAAATAGTTTTTTTGTTAGCTTTTTAAAAACTATCAATGCACATCTGGCATTTGTAAATAGAGGGACTATAGAATCTGGGTCTTTTTGAGCGATCACTGTGACAGCTTTCCGATGCAAAATGTACAGGTCTGGCAAATCTGCATCTGTAAACCTTATAAAAATAAATAAAATACCTGTAACCTTGCTTTCACCAACTCCTTCATCCATGCTTTCCAGGAGAGTGCAGATTTTTGCCAGCTGTGAGACATCTTCATTTAGTGTTTGGTAATCGAAGCTTTCGTCATCCACAAGCGCAGCTAATCGCTCCTTCTCACCGCCATTAAGGCTCAGTATTTGGAAAACCGTAGCCACAGATTTTTGTGCATACACCTCGGGCTTGTTTGCATCACAACTGCGGGCAAAGACTCTTATGCAGTCGTGTGCCCTTATGTGACCGTCGCTCGTCATTTGAGGAAACACGTATGGGTTGTCCGCGAAGACGCCTGCATCCTTACGGTACTTGATCAGGATGTCCAGAGACGATGCCATCCTTTGGGTAAACAAAATGGGACTCCAGCGTGCATTTTTACAAGTGACTCGTGCTCTTATTAACACGCCACTAAGTGCTTGTTCCAGCTTTGTCAAGGGTTCAGACATCTTCCCGGTGATGGGCTGTTTGTCCCTGTGTATGTAGTCCTCGAGCAGCATTTTCTCAGCCTTGCTCTTTCGTCCTCGGTTAAACAGAGTGATTTCAGCCAGAATGCATTCACGCAGCCTTTTCCATACATCACGATTAGAATGCTCCTTCAGATCCGATTCTGCTTTGTCTTGTGCATCTGTGAGGAACTTATGCAGTTTAACAGCATCTTTGACCAGATGTAGAACATCCTGTTTTGTCTCCATACTTACAACGTGAACATGTGAGGATTTACAAAATAGCAAATCTGTTCCCAGCAGCTCAACGAATTCTTCGGCTTGCTTTCTAGCTTCAGTTCGCATATCTTTCTCTTCTAAAGCAACCTCTGCAGCGCCCTTCAAGGAAGCGCCTATTTTCAACGCTAATGATTTTTTAAATTGCTTTGAGTGCGGATCGAAATCAACAAGCTTCTTCGCAGCTTCCAAAGCCAAACTGAACCTGGATTCAGTACACACTTGATAAAGATCCGAAACACTATGATCCAGCTCCATCACAGCCAACATAAATCTCCCTAGTGTTCTCATTCTTTGTGCTATGTAATCGCGTCCTTCCTTTTCAAGCTTGTTTTTTTCATAAAGACTATTTCCAAATTTGCAGATTAAGGCATCGTTCCTTAAACATTTTGAGATATCATCATCCCTCATGTTGCGAATGAGGTTCTGGCAGCCCTCAGAAAGACAGTCATGCATGGGAAAATTCTTGAAATAGGTCGACCGTGGCCTTCTTTTGCCAGGGGGAGTGTTATCCTCCTTTTTCATGTTGCACGATCTCAGATGTCTCCACAAGTCACGTCGGAGGTAAAAACCCAGACAGTAAGGGCAAGCTTGGTAGGAGGACAACAAAGTATCCTTTTTTACCATTCTCTGCGGGATGAGTTCGCCGCTTCCGGTCTCCTGAACTTTGACGTTATACTCGTAGTTACCTTTATTACGGAGCTGTTTAAGTAAGCTTTGTCGGGTTTTGGATCTCTTTGGGAAGCTGAGTGCGTGGGCTACATCCTTTTCTTCTGCGTGATTCTTTGACAAGTGTCTTGCTATTTTGATGAAGGGTTTCTTACAATAACGACAAAAATGTTTTTTAGCACCCTTTGGGGTTCTTATTTTTATTTTTGAAGGAAGCGTTTGTGACTTTGAATACCCAGAAGACTGTGCGCCAGTGTCGGTAGATGGCGCTACAGCAGCAATGCTGCTGCGTAACTTTCGATCGGGGAAAATCTCTGACCCATTTGATTCAGAGCTGTCTGAGTTTTCACCATCACCTTGATTAGTGCTACAGTAACTTGTGCGTAACTTAAGCTTTTGAGTTTTTCTTGGTATTTTGGTCACCAGACAGTTCTCTTGACGTGCCGAGAGCGCAGCAGTAGGCTCGTCTAAGCAACCCTCAGCCTTGGTGCTAGGTTTGGCGGCTTTGGAGGCGTTTTTAGCAGAAGAAATCCATTTTTTCTCAAACAGCCTAATAAACTCTTTAACATTAGCGACAGTGTCTGCATCACCCTCCATAACATCTTCACCACAAATTACTTCAGCTGCTTGTCTTATAGTATTTCCGATTTTTACTGCCATTGACGGCTTTTCGAATTTGCTCAAAGTTTCATCGAACCCACATACTATCCCTGCACCTTTAATGACCAAATCAAGCCTGGATGGAGTGCACAGTTGATGCAAGTACTGAACAGAACCATCCAACCCTTTAACAACTAGCATGAATCTCGCCAATTCCCTCATTTTCCGCGTTATATATACCTGACGCTTTTTAGTACGTCCGAGTTTTACAAAAAGCCTAGTGCCATACTTGCAAATCAGAGCATCGTCTCGTATATGATGGAAGATGCTGTCTTGCATCATACCATCAACAGCTTCTTCCAAATCTCCAGAAGTACTGCTTTTTAACGGAAGCATCGTTGATGATGCAGTCCTTCTAAGGCTAACCGAGTTGCCATTTGTTCTCATTTTGCAACTTTTTTCATGCCTCCACAAATCATTGCGGATATAAAATGCCAAGCAATACTGACAAGGCAGGTACATGACCGCAGAATGATCTTTAGTTGGTCGTTTACAAATGATAAGCTCGCCATTTCCATTTTTGAGAACTTCAATGTTATGATGATAATTCCCTTTCTTTCGAAGTTGTTCAAGCATTAGAAGCCGCTTTTTAGACCCCTTTCGAAAACTAAGAGCGTGTGCTACCTCCTCTTCTTTCGTATGTTTTTGGATCAAATGGCGTGCCATTTTGATGCAGGATTTTTTACAGTAAAGACAATACTGCCTTTTCTTTCCTAACTTCTCACGATTTGCCGTTTTATTTAAACCAATCCGTTGGGACAGCTCTGGTTCCAGAGAGGAGCTACAGTTTAAACTTGAATTTGAACTAGACTGTGGACTTGACTTCAAACTTGAGAGTGAGCCAGAACCCTTTTTGCACTTTAGGGAGGACGCAGCCTTGCGCTGTGAACGAGTTTTCACACAAGATGATGAGCTAAAATCCGAGTCTACGTCAGTGGTCTCACCTGGCTTCTTTTGGCACGCCAAGCTTTCTGTTGAAGACCCGACTGACTTCTTAACGTTAATCAAATTATTATCGAATCCACCTGAAGCATCGGAGTCTGGGCAGTGGGAGTGGGCAATGGGGATCTGTGGTAAGGATTCTGCATTAGCCTTAGGACTGCTGGGTGGAGGACACTTTCTACTAGATGTGAGACAGGGTTTGCCAGAAGGTTTTGTGTTGGACTCGTCACTTTGGAGGTGCAAAGTTTCAGAAGAAGGAAATAGACTGGTTCCAGAACTGCACTGAGAAACTGACTCAATGCCATTTTCGAAACTAATCTGAGGACCAGAATCTGATTCGGGATGAGGAGGCTGAAGGCTAGTTTTAGGGCTAACTGATAGGGTTTCAAAACTTGTCTGACTGGGATCTGGGATAGCGTGGCGGTCAGATTTGGGAATACAGCAAGGACTTGTTTTAGGGCTAGTTTTCTTATCTTGTGTGAAGGACTGAAACATAGATTCATGATTTGATATGAAAGTGGTTTGAGTGCACAATTCTGGACTCGGTGGTGGCCTGAACTCACATCCGGATAGAAAAAAAGACTCAAAACTCGGTTGAGTAGGACGTGACCTAGACATTTGACTGACACTAGGCTGATGGCAAAATTCTGAATTTTGATTTCCACTGCTAGATGCATCAGGGCACACCATACTGGATTCAAGACAGGATTCTAAAGTAGTTTTTACATTGAATTCAACAGCACTGCAATATTCGGGAGTGCGGGGATGACTGGTTTCAGGACTGGACCTCAAAACTTCTTCAAAGCATGTGTCAACGCTTAGATGACTAGGACTAGAATCAGGGTAAGGCAGTGGACCGGGTTCAGGGGTAGATGGTAAGCAAAACTCAAAATTATTGACATCTGGGTTGCTTTCAGCAGAAATTGTAACGCTACTGTGGTAGCAAGGTTTGGTAGTAGGATGAACAGCTGTGGGACTTATGTACTCATTAGGTTGTAGGTGGAATTCAAAAGTGTGAGGGCTTGAATCAGGACTAGATATAAAGGTGCGCTCATCACAGAAATCTGCTTTTGGGGACTGCCTAATCTGATCTGAATTGGTTGGAAGGAAGGGTTCAGGACGAGGCTGGCTAAACACAGGACTTGATCCAAGGCCTGGTTTAAGATCGGTTTGGTCAGAGAATTCAGGACTTGACTCAGTACTTGAGAAAGAGCTTGGTTCAAGATTGTATTGTGAAGGGAATCCAGAACAGCCAATGGCATTAGACTGAAGACTTGCCGCAAGATCAGGATGTGACTGGGCTTCAGAGCTGAACAGAGTTGGACTTTGCAACTGGACCAGATTTAGTTTGACAAGCGACTCGCCATTTAGCTCCGAATCAGGATGGAAGCAGGACTCAGTGTTCAGCAGTTCCAAGGGTTCGGAACATGACTGTGAAATCATTTTGTTCTTGCATACATTCTCATGTTTCTCCAATCCGTGCCGGACAAAGAAAGCTAAGCAGTATTGGCAGGGCAAGTAATCCATGATAGACCTTTTTCTTTTTGTTTGTTTCTGCATAACTATATCCCCGTTTCCGTTGCGAATAACTTCGATGTTATGCTGATAATTGCCCTTCTTGCGAAGCTGTTCCAGTAGCATATGCCTTCTTTTAGATTTTTTTGGAAAGCTGAGAGCATATGCGACATCTGTTTCAGTTGAATGCAATCGCTCCAAGTGCCTTGCTATTTTGGTATTAGATTTTTGACAGTATACACAGAACTGCTTTTTTGTGCACGATGTCTGAGCTTGAACATTTTTATTCCTTGGTCTTAGTTTTGGCCTTGAAGATATCAGTGACTCAGAGAACGAGCAAAGTTCTTCACCACATTCGAATGTGTTTTGTTCCTCATCCAGATCATCTTCAATTGGAGCACATTCTGAACTAATCAAAAGTGATTCTGCATCTTGGGAAGATTCCATATTGAACTGCTCTAAATTAGTGTCCAGGATAGACTGTGCACAATCAGGTACATCCAGTTCTTCTGTAAAACTCTTCGTTTCTTCAACATCCCACCCCTGACCAAGAAGGGAAAGAACAGCAGCATTTAATATGAATGAACCATTGTAAACAGAGAAATGAGAAAAACATTTGAAATAACATTTGAATTAAGAAAAAAAAAAAGAAATGAGAAAAAAAGAAATTGGCATATTTATGGGCTTCCACAAGTCTACTTCCTCTTTGCTTCTTAAACAACCATTTTTCTTTCAATATTAAATGTGGATTTTACTAAATAAACATTTTTCAAAACATGCTTAAGTGTTTTTTTTAAGCTCAGATTTTGGAAGCCAGTTGCGAACAAGGGCAAAATAATAATAATTAGGTTAATCTAACTGACCTGGGTACAACGTGCTCTTGTCTAATTTAATACATAAATGGGTCAATTTAGTGCATTAAAATAAGTGTAAAATAACACTTTAAACAACAGTGCCTTTCACGATAAACTGCTGTACAAAATGTTGTAAATTTAGAAACCAATCAAAGAAAAAATGTCTACAGAGTAAAGAACAGTGTAAAGATTTCCAAAAGACTGCATAATGGCAAAAACACAGGATTAAATGCAATCTAAAACATTATCGAATTTAATTCTTCTTGCTACTTTGTGAAGCTAATTAGGTTTGAGATCAAAAGTTAGATCAGGTAGATCCAAAATTCAGCTTTGACTTCCTGTATTTTATGACTAAATACATATAATCTTAAACTTTGAAACCAAAAAAAAAACAAAACAAAACACTTGATTACTTAAAAAATAGATTGATTCAATCACAAAATACTGAAATGTAGCTGACCAGTGTTTCTTGTTGCCCTGTTATATAAATTTTTTTGGTTTAATTAATTATTAGCTCTAAATACTTTGGGACAAAAGCAAGTAATTCTGAAGCTGAGGAAAGTGGAGAAAAATCTCTCCCGTCTTTTGATCTCAAACCCAAATCTTCACTATATAGAAAAACAACAGACCATGCCATTTTAATATTTTTAAAAGGTATGATTTATTTAAATAAATAAATAAATCTATGATCAATAAACTCCTTCATTAAATACAAAACATTTTACACATGCACTAAGGAATTATCTAGATTAAAACAAAAACTGTGATTAAGACAAGAAATAGAAAGTTTTGAAACAAGTCCATCTTACCTTAGGTTGAACAATGAGTCCTTGGGGTAAAAAACTTGCACAGGATAACGTCGTCAGCGGTTTTTAAGAAGCGTTTGGAAATTTGATTCTTACCCTTCTAATGCTTCAAAATTTTGACTTCAACATTAATAATGAAACAAAGAGTGATAAATAAGCTTGAGTCAGGTTTGTACCGTTGTTCGCAACTTTCAATTCTGTTTAAAAAATTACATTCAGTTATATAACTTTAACAGGTGTGACATTGACTATAGATAAGTTGCTGTCCTTTGTATAACACAGAGATTAGATTAGGTATAGCTATGACAAAATCTAATCTCTTATCTTTAGCCGCAGCTCTAATGATCGATAAGTGCTGTGCATTACACTTAGTATGCTTAAAATCATAAAATCAAGGAGATAAAAAAAAAAAAAAAAAAGGAAAAAAAACACAACATCTAAAACTTTAACTTTTCATATTTATCTTCACCCCCAGTCCCCCAACACATCCAAAAATACAGATGTACACCCACAGACGGACTGTCCAAACAATGATGCCAGCTGGGGGTGTGATATGACTCAGACTGTTCTGCTTCAATAGACCTCCATTTAACAGGGGAAAGTTCATATAATGCAGTAAACCAGAGTAAGTGCTAGATTCCATTTCTGTGTAAAAACATACCTTTTTTCCTCTCTTGCGTCGTTTTGCTGATGATTTCTGCTCCTTTGTTGCTTCCTGATCATTTGATCCTAATAAAATAGAAAGAAAAAAAAAAAGTTCATGACCTCCAGTTTATAATGTATTTGATTTTCATGGTTTGTTCTATATTGGTGCAAATGTTGTTCATTGTTTTTCGTTTTTTCACATATTTAATAAATATTTTAAAATTTATTACATTTGTTACACAAATTCCATCAGAATAAATGTTCTAAGACGCTAATGCAACTCGCATTTTTCATATCTGTTACTAACCAAGAGGAATATCCTTTTCCAAATCTAGCAAGCCGGATGCTGTGGAGACAGCAGGAAGATCTTTAGGTCCTTCCAGCTCAACTGAAGGTACTGTTGGCTTAAGATTGTGTGAAGAATCTTCAGGGTCCACCCAACTGAAGGGGGTCGACCTAGCCTCAGACTCCAAATCCCCGCTGTAGGTACTACCCTGGTCTGAAAAATAACACATAGAAAAGTTACATTAAATCCCTGAACAAATACAAACTGTTCTTCTAATGTTCATTCACATACCTCCATGAGACAAGGGCCTGGTCTTGGCCTTTTCCACTTCTTCATCCTCCACTGAGCTCTGTGTAGGGATGCCACCATTAGTCGGAATTGGCTGTGTAGATTCCTGAGAAGCTGGCACTACCAGTGGAACGGGTATCTAAAATCAGGAAAAACAAACACTCCATAACGACGGTAAAACTTTATACATCAGGAAAGAGATGTCAGGAAAAAAAAACTGATTTAAATACGTACAGGAAGAGGAAATCCCAGCGGTAATGGTGTGAACTGAGTGTACAGGTTCATGGGCACAGGAATGTATACGGGCACTGGAACAGGTATTGGCAGAGGCACCAGTCTAATTTTCTCTCCATTTTCATCAATGGCTGTGAAGAAAAGGGAGAATATATATATAAAAAAAATTTATGACAAAAATCTCCATGGTGCATGTGAGATTAACTCTGTTGATTTTTTTTATAGCTCATAATCCCTCAGTATGCTTAAAAGAGAGAAAGTTTGCCAAGACACAGCTTTAAAACCTGGACTCGGCTTCCTATTCCTATTCTTGATCTCCTTCTAGATTTTATCTATGTTTCCTCTAATGATCTGTTGGATGATTAAAAACAAATATTAAACCACCATTGAATACTTGAATATGCTTAAATGAATATGTTTATTATTCAATAACAACAGATCTGACGGTAGCTCTGGCTATAACTGAAATCACAGATTAATAATAAATAATAAACAAATCAATTTAACAGTAACAGTGCTCATTTATAGCCACTTTTATAGCGATCAACCCAAATAAACCATGAAAATGTGAAACAAACATATAAAATTGTTTATATGGTGAAGTGTTCTTACTGAACATTCTTGGAAAGTATCAGAGATGGAAAATACAATGACTGAATTAACCTGACCTATTTTTACCCATAATTGGTTTGAAGTAAGAGAACAATTACAGACAAAAGACATGTCAGTAAATCCAGGAATTAGGGATGGGAATTGCCAGGGACCGACCAATACAACATTATCACGATACCTACGTACTGATTATCTTTATATTGCAATTCTTTTAGTTTCCTGATTTTTTAAATATCCTGATTCAATCCTTTTTTTTCTTCAGATTTTGTTACAATTCTAAACAAACAGCAAATAATCTGCTCCTAACACACAGGATGGTTGGTTTTCAGTTTGATTGGCCGTGACCAGTCAGCAAACAGCTAATCATCAGTCTCAGATATAATCATTCTGTACCGAGCTTCTGAGTGGCGCAAACGCATTTTTATGTCGTTATAGTCGCATTCGTTAAAAGCCTCCGATCTGCCTTTTTCTCCAAACTCTGTATGTAAATTAGTCCCGGATCTGTTCATTATACAGACTTATGCCAGTCTCAAAACGAGACTCGAATTAGAGAAAAATCGTGTGTTAAAACCCCCACGTCCTCATATTAGAAGTCGCACACGCTCATGTATTCACAACCACTCAACCAGCGCTCACTGTCAAGTTGAGTTTTGAAGTAAAACATCACCGTTCCTTTATAATCCTACAAGTGGTGCTCTCTGAACTATTTACACATTTTTATCCCGTGTGGTCGGAGTGAATTATTTGCCAGGTTTATTCAGAAATAATAATTACAGTGGAACCTCGGATTACGAGCATAATTCGTTCCGGAAGCGGGCTCGTATTCCAAAACACTCGTAAACC
>JAOTQY010000002.1:887121-903742 GCA_026413445.1 Dolichallabes microphthalmus
TAACGAGGCTATTTTTAAAATGTAAGGAGTAGAAAGTACAGATAATTGCGTGAAAATGTAAGGAGTAGAAGTGAAAAGTCGGCTGAAAAATAATTACTCCAGTAAAGTATAGCTACCCAAAATTTCTACTTAAGTAAGGTAACGAAGTATTTGTACTTCGTTACTTGACACCTCTGGTAAGGAGTGTACCCATTATACACCATACACATCTTACAGGAAAAAAAAGTAGTACTCTCACTCATGCCTCACTTTCTGGCTCTCGTTTTTAGTTCTGCTTGATCTGCAACTTTTTTTTAACAGAGTTACATTCTACCTCTGTGAATCATCCAACATGGATACCCAAAACATTTCACTTCCCAAAATGTTTACTGTAGACTTATACAGCTGTTGCTATAAGCATACAACCTCCTCTGGTTCGCAATCTGCTGTCCATCCTTTCAACGCCCTTAGTACTATTTGACTTTATAATATACAGCTGGAGACGATAATCCCACTATCTGGTGTCACACGGATGAGTCTGGTTCCTCTCATTGTTTCTTCGTTGTGTGTTTCAAGGAGGTTTTTGCTTGTCCCTGTCATCTCTGGTTTAATCATGAGGGATCGAAAGCTGCATCCAGATGTCTGTTCGTTTCTGTAAATATCTGTTGTCACGGTTCTGTTACAAAAACTAATAAATTAAACACTATACAAATTAAATTCAAAGATTGCTGCAGCACATCTAATAATAATTAATATTATTAGAGTGTTAATATTTTCTAGAATGACTCCACAGTAATATCATAATAAGTATACAATAAATAAGTGCAATGTAACTAAGTATACTATTGTAGTTATAGCACTACTAAGCGCACAATTTTATAAATGAGCTTCCTCTACATACTATACATATACATAGCTGTATTATCCATAGTTATTCGTCATGCTCAGGTTTGTTTGCTTTGGAAAGAACTCGAAAAAAGATTATACCCTCTCTCTTTCTAAAGCAGAGCAAGCTTCGGGATAGAGAGAACAAGTGAGAGAAGATGTCATCTGAGCCATATAACATCAGGCGAAAAGTTGGCTTTGGTTATTATTACCTGTTAGAGCGTAGAGATAAGAGGCCACTGGCAGTGTGTGTGTGCGTGTGTGTGTGTGTGTGTGCGTGGTTTCAGAGGCAGGTTAGCTAATTGAAGACAGTTGATGGCTGGTGTGTTTGAGCGAGTGTGGTGACAGGCGAGGTAATTACACGCACAGTTGGAGAACAGAGCCTTTCAAATCCTAAAGGCCACTCAGGTGTCAGGAGGGTGAGGAAGGAAGCCGTACAATTAGCTGTTTATTTTCAAGCGCTGACCAATTCTAAAATCTGATTGGCTGGAAATAACAGAGGCTTTTACAGTAGTGCTAGCTCTAATACAAATTTACAGTTATACTTGCAGCATTTGGCAGACACCTTTATCCAGGGTGATTTATCTTTTATACATCTGAGCATTTAAAGGTTAAGGGCCTCACTCAGGGGCCCAACAGAGGTGGTGCTGCAGTTTGAAACTGATCAGTAGCCTAGTGGTGCCTTAACCACTGAACTAACCCTCCCACAAATCACAGGGTTGTATTAATGTGTTTATTATAATAAATTTACCTTTCTATAGTACCCTGATTTTTTATTGTATTTATTTATTTATTTATTTATTTATTTAGCACTTTGTAAGTTCAGCACTTTGTAAGAGTCCATCGGGCTTTGCAGGTTTCACTTTTGTGTTTCAACACAAGTTGTGTTTTGTCATAAGCTTCGACAACATCAAATGGATTAAAAAAAAAGTAGGATGTATTGTTCATCATAAAAGGTCTAAGTACTTGTTGTGGTATTAAAGGAATCTGTTATAGGAAAATAATCAACTTAACAGTAACTCTGTCATTGATTAATTTCCCATAACCACACACGCTCGAGTGTTTTATTCCTGACAGAGTAATATAAAAAAATTGGAAAGCAAATCCCCTCCAGGTGAAACGTGCTAATGACAAAAGGAAGTTTATATTCAAAAATGATTCGTTATTCACTTCGCTTTCATCTCAGATTCCTTCTGTTCTCTATGTTCTCTCGAAGCACACCGCAGAAGATGCCGCCACCCTTTTCTATCTTTAGAGGAGGGAATCCACCCAAGCGCTGTCACTCCTGCTGCCAAATCTGCCCATGCTCAAGAAGTTAGACAGACTGCACATGCAAATACAATCAAATCTGATACTCCACACTCCTGACTCGATAACATCTGTTAAATCGAGATAGAAAGAGATGTATAAAGTGCCTAGACATTCCACTTATGTAAGACCTAAAGAGCAATACGGAAAAGTCTCGCAGTTCTCAATCTAACACAGAGGAACACTTGTGAAAAATGAAAAGGAACGCAGGCATTTCTCTAAAGGACAGAAGATTTATCTACTCCTGGAGTTAACTCAGTGCCTAATTTTTCTTGGACTCCACCTATGTTTTTCCAAGTGCCGGGAACTATGCATAAAAAGGTCAAAGAAATAATGGTTTTTTTATTCTTTTCTTTTTTTTTGTTGAAAGTTTGCATTAAATTTTTCTGCAATAGAAAATTACAGCCTTGGAAAAAAAATGGACAAGATTAATGGTTCTGGCCCTGCGCTTTGTATATCACACTGGTGCTCAGGGGGACAAGCACTTTATAAATCATGGCTGGACATATAAGGGATTATTATTACGATGTGTTTTGTTTCATGGTTTGTGTTTTTTGCCAAATCTTTAAGTACCTGTTCTGACTCCTCTCTAATCTGTTACCGTAGAAGCACTGCTTTTAGACTGTGAGTTTAGTATTACATAAAAATTCTAATAACATATTATTACAAAAAGTTTAACAAAAAGAAAATAATGACACTGTGCTTAGCAGAAGAGATTTCTATAAACACTGAAAACTATAAGGAAGTAGCTGCTGAGTCAAATAGTCACATTAATCAGCTTGCTCCACGACTCTGTTTAAGAAATCGTAATCAGAAACAATTACAGGCAATTATAGTCATTTATATCATTGCTGTGGTGAATTCTCTGGTTTTGACTGGTGTTGATGTTTATTTATTTATTTATTTATTTATTTATTTATTTTTGTAACAGCAGATCAGAAAGTAGTCACAGGTTTATAAGGCATTATGTTAAGACTTTTTGGTTTTGTCTGTACCAAACCTGAATAACAGGCACTACACATAAACATAAAAAGAATTAAAACCTTCTGCGAACAATTGTTTATTAATATCTTGGAAGGAGTCTCCAGTGTCAGTTACGTTTTATTGTAACTTGTCCTCAAAATTTAGGACATCTCATTGTGATATAAGTTGTGTTGTGTTTACTTTTTTGTTTTTTCTTTTATGCCTTTGTAGGAGTGAACAAGTTTATGTTGCTGCTGTATCATCAGTGGAAAAAGAAACTGTTTTACAAAATTAAATATAACTAGAAATGAATACAAAGAATGACGTGTCATTGTTTCATAAATAAAATATCGTAATCATTGAGAAATTGCTCAATTATTCTGCTGTTTTTGGAAGTCTAAACAGTAACAGTATCACGAGCTTCACCACACCATACTCTCATTTTTTATTTTTTTTTATCTCATTATACATCTGAGCAATTGAGAGTTAAGGGCCCAACAGTGGCAACTTGCTGGTTGTGGGGTTTGAACCTGGGATCTTCTGAACCATAGTCCAATGCCTTAACCACTGAGCTACCCCTGGCCCATTATGTGTTTTATTATATTTTTATGATAAACAAGAAGCATTATTTACTTGTTTAAAAAATTACAAAAATTGTCCAAATTGTCAACGTTTGTAATTTAATTTTTAAAATACATTGCACTATTTGAGAACCCTGACACAATCATGAAAAGGAAGAGACAGGAAATGAGTGGCATTCACAGTCCAGGTATACGTCTCACAGTCCTATCCACAGTTATGCAGAAACTCCAAACGAACGCCAAATGAAACTACGTCTGCAATATTCACTCACCGCACCGTTTTCTTTTTTTTTTTTTTTTTTTTACACAGAACACATGCAGGTATACAAACAAAGATAAATGCGCATTAAGTTCAAGTCTGCAAAG
The DNA here is from genome assembly GCA_026413445.1 of Dolichallabes microphthalmus. Taxonomy (NCBI): domain Eukaryota; kingdom Metazoa; phylum Chordata; class Actinopteri; order Siluriformes; family Clariidae; genus Dolichallabes; species Dolichallabes microphthalmus. The sequence continues at coordinate 891,204 of JAOTQY010000002.1, forward strand.
CTGCCAAACATTCTCGCTCTGGGTTTCATCAAACCTCAGAGTGTGTGCTGAGGCAGAGTGTTTGCCTGCGTCACGAGGCCACATTTGCTAAATGGATGAACATTTACACTCACTTTGTTGGTCCCAATTAAATCAGATGAAATAGGGGACCATATACGTATACATATGTTTATACACCCCCCTGCCCAGTTTCTTTCTAAAAAAAAAAAAAAAACCCTCACACCCACATGTATAACCATTCATATTCTGACTTATACACACTTTCAGACATCCTGTCTTATTTTCTTCCCCAATTCACACTCACACCACTTACACACTTAAACAATCTCTCTTTCTTGTGTGTACACACATTCACATTCTACAGTGAGAACCTGCACCTAGATCTAGCCATAACCTTCAACTCAGTAACTGAAACACATGCACACAAACCTGTTCACCTTGCTCATGAGGACCTACCCATAACCTCAAATTTAGCAACCAAACAAAATACTTTCGAGTCCTTTAGTTTTTTTGCAGCTAATTTATGCTATTCTTCACCTAAAGATAACCCTAACCTGAACCACACAAAGCCACCCAACATACAACCACAGGCACACACACACACAAACCGGTCCATCTTAATATCTTTGTGGGGACCTTACCTAATAATATGACTATTAATGCTATGCTACAACTAAGAACAAGTTTTATACTTGTTCTTATTATAAGCTAACAATTTGCATTGCAAGGTCAATACTATGAAACATTCCTATCATTGTGGGGACCTTTTGTAAGCTATAAATGCACCATATGCAAACACACAAAAATACACAAATATGCATAACCATTCAGATTCTGACTCATTACCACACTCTCACGGACATCCGGTCTCAGTCTCTCTCTCTCTGACACCAGTTGACACTTGAGTTCTTACACATTTATACTCATTTGCTTTTCTCGCTCCTCCATACCTCATGCATATGCACACACATTCTACTCTATCTACACTTTACTTTCTCTCTCTCTCTCACACACACACACACACACACACACACACACTTCCCCCTTCACCACATCCCAGTTTACAATACTGAGCTTATTCTCATAACTCTAATGTTCTGACACCGAATCTCTCTCGGTCTGTAATAACCATTGAATATAATGAGTTTCTCAATCTGTTCCTCGACTCATGTGTATTTCACGGAAAGCAATATGCATTAATATTCAGTAGACACTGAAACAGCGAGTGGTGGGAACTCAGCAGGGTAAAGAAAAAAAATCTGACACAAAGTTCCCTTTACACCAAAATGAAATTGATCATGTCTAATATGTGTACATTAGGTCTATCTATCATAGCTGTTTTTCTTTCTTTCTTCTTGTATATAATGAGAACATTAGCCTGCATGATCTTCTTCATCTACATTAACTGCGTCAGGAGCATTTTCCTGGGAATGCTGGTTGTGAGGTGGGAGGACATAACAATGCCAAATTACATTCAGGCCTCAAAATACAGCACTCAGCTCCATGGTGAGGTTTTGTTCATGTTTATAGATGACAGTAAATCACATTGTGTCCTAAACCACATCAGCACATCACATCTGTGTGACACCGCTGAGGCACTGGATTCAATTTGAAACAGATATTCATAGTGAAAAACAGCTTTGGATGAGAGTTTTATGTTACGTGTTAGTCACATTTGTGACGCAGACCACAAAAACATGTCGTCGTTGTAAGGTTCGGCAAAAGCGTCTGAAAGGTTATGAGTTTAAAAAGCGAGACGCTTTAACCCAAGTCTCAAAAATAGGCTAATATTCATAATCAACATGGACTTCATGAATTACAAATAACATACTCAAGAATTAAAAAAAAAAAAAAAAAGCTCCGGGATCACAGTCAATTTGCTCAATAAATATAAAAGGAAATAATTTACAGTTTAAGAACTGAAGAAAGTTTAAGCACCACCGTTTGTAGTCTCTTTTTTATGTTAGAAATGTGTATATGTAGGTGTGAGCATGTAGGTTTGTGTTATACTAATGCCAATATGCACCAATATGTGTGTATTGAATGGCCAGTGAAATGCCACTATGTGGGCTGTAATGTTTAAAAAAATAATAATAGAATTCTTTCTGTTTCTGCCATCTTTGCAATATTTTGCTCCACATTTTCACTTCCTTCTTGCTCGTTATGGATTGAAACCTGGATTTCCTTAAAGCTGTTTTGTCACAATGACTTCTTATAAAACGAGCTGTAGAAACAAAATTAACTTTTGCAATGAGTTAATTGAGAAACAGAGAGAAATACATGTTAACCGACTAAAATAAGAACAAGAACGCTGTAGTCATAATAAGAATAACATGGTCATATGTAATTATCACAATGTTATTATGTTATAATACTGTAATTCCCTTATATAGGTTTCCTTCTTAAGATTTAAGACAGATGATATTTATTCATTAGTCTGAATGTCGGCACAAAACAGATCTGTATCACATCACCATTGTGTTCATTTTTTCATTCCTGAAATACACAGAAATCAGCTAGGTTCTAGGTTTTTTTTTTTTAATCAGCTCACAACAGTTGCAAGTTTTTCATTATCCAATCGCACACTTATTTTCATCATTGCCACAGATACCTTTAAAAGCATTACGAGGCGATGAGTCCTTCACAGGAAATTCTGACATGTTAGAGTGATTTATACATATAATCAATTTCCAGTTCATGAATACATTGAATTTACAGAAAAACAGGTCATTAAACGTGATGATTATAAATAACTATGGTGTCCTATTTCTTATTTTTTCCTATAGCATTCCCATAACCCTCTTCGCTAGACGAGATTATCATCTAGTAGCCAGAACTATCACTCCAATAGTGGAAGAGATACAAATAGATCTATCTAGGTATTCTTGTAATAATTCTTGAACACAGGCTGTTCAATCTTTTGTATGATCACATCACTAACCATGTTAATATGTCTATTGGTGCGTCTTCATGGGTTTGATATTACTGCAAAACATAATATGGAGCATTTCTAAATTAAATTAGATTGTATGTATTAAAAAGAGGTCCCATTAACAGAGTTATAAAATTTTGTAATAGTGAGTCCAGATTTCTCAAGATATTACTGCCCTGCTTTATCATGAATCTCTTTATGTATCGATTTCTAATTATGGAGAAATCATTGCCATATGAAGGCAGTAGTTTTGTATAAAATGTTAAAGAATGGTCAAAGAAGTAAAGCCTTTTTTATATAACAATATATATATTAATATATTAACATATTAAACGATTAAGTTGATGTATCTAATGGAACAAGGAATGTACAGTTATTCCTTTTTTTATTCTTTTTTTTTTTTGCAAACACTTTAATGCAAAGTTAAAGGTTACAGTAAGTGTTTGCTCCTAGGATTTAACACTCACTGCCTTCTGAATTTATTTACACTTACTGACTTGAGCTAGAAATTATTTTCACATATCTTAATTATGATAAAGTTAAATTTATTCCTCAGGGTTATCTGATGAAAACTGACAAGGTCATTATCAAGTGGGCAACCTGAGCTACTTGAGTTACTACCAATCTATACTTTTCCTTGTTGCTATCTAGTAAGGAATGATCTATGATGTGAACCTTCAAAAAAATTATCCAACTACAATATGTACCATAAAGATACATTCAAAATGTACCATTTATGGTACCTACGAGAAGTGTAGTACAGGGCAGTACTTTTATTTCTGAGGTTGTATATCAGAGCAGGTCCTTCATTCACACATCCTACTTAGTTCTCACATATTAACACAGGTACAGGAAAGACAACGAAAAAGCATCTGACAAATAAATACACAATCTTTAACCAGGGTTCTCAAAATGGAGACCATCAGGGTTCTGAAGCATAAACCAGACCGTGGCCAATAGTTATATGGCATTACAATCCAACATTATTAAGTTGGTATGCCTATGAATAGTGTCACATGTAAATTAATAATAAATTTCCAAAAATTAAAAAATATATATTTTAGTTAAAAACCTCAAAAACACTATTGATTGTTTGGCAAATAACTTGGTGATTTTCTTTTTCTTGTCCTCTGTTCTTTTTTTTCTTTTTCTTTTTATCCTTGGTGTATATCGTTATAGATCTGATTCGGTCTGTGTAGATCTTATAACCAAAAACTCACTTTTTTTTCTCTTTTAAACCGTTGTTTCATTAACTATATATAAATTGTTGTCTAAGATATAAACACATCTTATATATTGTTTATTATTATTATTATTATTATGATTATTACATCCTCTTTAGCTGGATTTCACATAAATTAAATCAATAATTTGTAATAATTTGCAAGACTGATATACTTAAAGAAAGAGTTCGGTACACTCGTAACTTTTTTACGACTTCGTTTGTATGAAATCAATGCGTCCTTCGCGCGTTTTTATTTCTCTGCAGGTCTGCTGAAGCTCTAGCTATTTTATTTAAGAAAACCGCTGGAAATTTGTAAATTGTTTTCAAATATTTTATGAATACTGTATAACCATTCATAAATAGCCGGAACTTTTCCATATCGAAACACGGTCAATGCTATATTTTGATATTTTAATAGAGTCCTCATCTATTTAAAAAAAAAAAAAAGGTATAACACATTAAAAAAAGAAGAGCTTTCACGAGATAGTAATATTTAATATTCATATGACCAGACTACGGTATATTTTGTCTGCTGTGTAAAAAAATTAAATTAATATAAATAACAATAATCAATGCTAAAATGTCACATTTACTATACATCTGTGCAACAGCATGGAAACATAACATTACGTTTTCAGTTTCACACGACAGTTTTTTTTTTTTACATTATATACAAGTCCGATCGGTGATTAGCTTAAGACATTATCGATGTGTGTGTGTGTGTGTGTGTGTGTGTGTCTGTGTAGGTATGTGTGTGTGTGTGTGTGTGTGTTTATCAGCTGTCCGAGTCAGCGTCACTTTTGCTTTCCTCTGTTTTCTCTGCTGTCGCGCTTTTGGCGGATTTGTTCCATTTCTGTGTGCTTTCTGATTCCTCCGATGATGATCTTTTCTGTCTTCTCCATTTTGCTCGTCTGTTTTTGAACCAAACCTGAGCGGAAAATAACAGGGGATGAATTGAAATGTTTACTGAATGGAAGAGAAGCGTAACTCCGCAAATAGGCCTATACGCAAATGTTTGATTTTTGTTAAACAAGTTTTATTTTAACTAAGTTTATTTTAAACATAATTTTAAGGTTGAAGTCATTTTATTGTTACAGCTGCTTGTTGTCGCTGCTGTTATTATGCGCAATGGAATAAAGCTCTCTCAGTGTCCCACTTCAAAACAATCGCAACGTAGAAAACTTAAAAAATAATAATAATAATAATAATAGAAAGTCTATAAAGCTTCTTAATGCAAATAATGCGCATGATATAGCCTTTTACTGAAGGTGACGGTGATAGTTGCTATACTGTAAGCGCTTATTTTATGGTCCAATTATGCATCTTAAATTATTGATTTTATTTTCCATTTTTATTTAATTAGTTATTTATATCTACTTCTCCAGGTGAAATATGCATGTTAAGGGTACAACAGATAAAGCTAGACAGAGAGAGAGAGAGAGAGCGACTGGAAAAAGAAAAATAACTTTTTAGTACATTTGCACATAATTCATAATGATTATACAGTAAGTACATTTCCTTATTATTATTATTAGTAGTAGTAGTATGGCGAAAGTAGAGGTTCTTTAAGTCATATTTACTACAAGTATACTTTATTTTACTATTAGACTTCTTAAAATTTAAAATTACAAATGGCACATATAGAAATGATAGATCAGATATGGGAGGGGAAAATAATTTTAATTCATTGTTTTAACAAACCGAACATAACGGATTTTATTTTATTATTATTATATGTTTTACTTTATTTGAGTTTTTTTTTTTTTTACTAGAAATATGCACATACATGGATTTTTGTTATAAAAAGTATACATTATATTTTATCATAGCACATGTATTAACACAGTGTACGTGCTTTATGTTAAACGTTTGTATTTTAAAAGTGTTATAAGCTGAGTTGGTTTATAACGTAGTGTCGTGCCATTTCTAACTATACAAAAATATATAGTCAGTGTCCTCACCTCCACTTTCTCCTCGCGCAAGTGCACTTTTCTGGCTAGCTGCTCCCGTGTCCCTACATCCGGGTATTTAGTCTCCTGAAAAAGACCCTCCAGCGCTTCGAGCTGCTCGTCCGTGAAGATGGTGCGGTGCCGCCTCTTCCTCCTACAGTGCAACTGATTGAGGAGCTGAAGCTCCGCGCGCGACACCGAGCTCAGGGGGGTCAGAGGGGCCAGAGGGGACATGGACATGTAGGACATCATGTGAGGAGGAGGAACCGGAGACATCAGCACCGAGCCAGGACTGTCAAAGACTGGGCGGAAAACAAAAATTATACATATTTTGTTATTATGTATATTCCATTATTATAGCAGCTATATCACAGTACCCTGATGGGATTAAACAGGCTAACTGGGAAAGAATGGCAAGGTATTTATAGAAATACTTTGGAGTTGCCATGAATTGTCGGGGAAATAATAATAATAATAATAATAATAATAATTACATAAATAAAGTGAAACCGGCACAGATGGAGGAACAATTGTGTCAAATTCTTGTCGTTTTATTATATATTATAATGTTAAAGCACACTGATAGGTGTAAAAATGAATAAATAAATTATAGCCCATACCCATAAAAATACTGCTACTGACGTCGATATACTTTTTAATGTATATAAAATAATGTCTGTATTGTGTCAATGATTGTCTATAGACTATTAGATATCATATGAAACTACAAAAAAAAGATATAAAGATGAACCATACATAAATGATTCCTTTCTGTTTGTATTCCGTGTAGTTTTAAATAAAATCTTTTCTTTTTTTTTTTACTTATAAGCACACATGAGCATAGATTTGGTGGCACTGACACACTAGACTTACACAAAATAATTTCACAGCAAGTATCAAGACATTAACATATCTATATTGTAAAAAAAATAAACATTTCTCTGTAAGAATATTATTTACGTATACCTATTAGTTTTTTAAACATCTTGCCTTTATGATACTGTATTTATTTTTGCCTTTATGCAAACGGTGTTAACCTGGCACAAAGTTTCGAGTTCACCAAAATAAGTTTTATCCTCTAAATTGTGTAAAGTACTGAATGCAGGGGGGAAAAGGGAATTTTGTAACGTGTCTTTAAATAAATAAATAAGTATTGCATGTAGATTGCCAAAATTCATAAAAAGTGAAAGGCCACACAGACACAAATAAATAATTAAACAAATAAAAACACGCCCCACACACACACACACACACACACCAGAAAATACAACTAAATCTAAAGCTCTTAGTCTTGGCTGTAACATACGTGTAACTTTTAACTGCAATTATTGTGGACATTTAAATAATATATCAAAAGACTGAGATGTACGAATAACTCTCATTTGTCCAGGAAGCAAACCCCATATTCTAAAATGTAAATGTCCAATGACTAGTGCGCGTGAAGGTGACAATGTGCCACATCCAGATCTTTTTTCTCTTAAAGAAGGTAACAAATGTGCAAGAAATGTGCGATTACTAAAGCTGGCAGACTTTGAAAGCATTTGAAAATGTGCTTGCTTGCTTCCTGTCTCCTGGCCTTTAGGGGAACGCCCTCTTTCAGCTGTAACAAGTTCTAAGCAGTAAACAAGACAACCACAACCTGCAACACACATACTGATGATCATGCATAGAATCGGTCATGTTTCAGAGAAGCGAATAAATGCGAATTGACTTGTTTGTGAATATTAGAAGATAGAAACAGCTTTAGGATTTATCCTCTCTGACTCACGAACACAAAGTTCAGTTCCTCTTCAACTTCATAACCTGGCTGTCACCGAGTGCTAAAAGACGAGTGGCACTAGCAATATACAAAATAAGGCAGTGTATTATTATCGCAACTTAGTTGACGTTAACTCGAAACTTAACGTTAAAACGAAAACACTTTATTCTGAATAAAGAAAGTAGCATAGAGATTAGTATGGCTTCATTCAAGATTCATAAAGATTAGTATAGACTTCATAAAACCTGTATAACTGTTTACAAAATAAAATGTATTCTAATCACCCCTAATCTGTGATTTATTTGCTATTAATATTGGTAGGAATAATAAACTGAAACCTTTTGTTTTTTGTTTGTTTGTTTGTTTGTTTTAAAAGTTTGGGAGGAGCGGGATCTTTATTTACCGAAGACGGGCAGACATGTAAATAAATAAATAAATAAATAAATAAACCATACTTTTATAGCAGAGACGCCAGTTTTACGCATTTGAAAGTATTAAAGTTGTATGAAATTCTTTGATATGGTCTTATTTACACGATCCACGCAAATTACGTTTTTAATGTAAAAAGAAAAATGCGCCTTTAATAAGGGATCCATTTATTATTCCATTTATTTATTATATTGGGATACTGTATGTCGCACATAAATAACTAAAGATTTCTAGTTAGATTTATGTCTGTTTTGCATAATTATTAGCTATAAACGCATTTTGAAAATGACGCCAAATTTAAGTAAACTTTCATACCATAAATCAAATGTTGTCTTTAATAAATAATAAATAGATTGTCTGACGCATACAATAAAAACGAATACCAGAAACTCTTAGGGGAAAAATTGAACATTTGTTTGTTTTCAGGATGGCAACTCCAGGAGTACACGGCTAATATAAAATATCTATCTTTAAAATGGGGTTTGGTGAGGGGGGGGTTAGATCAAGTGTTCAAGTTTTACAGTTTAAAATATTTTAGAAAGAAAAGATGTACAATTTATGGTATCAACCTAGAGACAAGGAAATGTACAGTATCACTTTTTCTATGATAGTGTCGCCGATATTGTGTAGATTAGAATATAACATTTTCTTAACTCTTTTTGCAACACATACACATGAAATGTCTGAAAGGAAACAAGATAAGTGTTTAATCAATTGTTTAATTAACTTTACAGAAGTAGAATAGAGGAGCCAATTAGCCAACTCAGCATTCTGACCTAAACGGTACTTATATAATATAATATTAATAATATTTGCATATACACATTTTTATGAAAACCTTAACAAATAATTAAGGCTATATAATTCTAGATATTAAGGACCACTGCTGCAAAAGTTAAAAGATAACGATACACTGCATTCATTTCGCAAGCATGCATACACAATACTACACAAAAAATATATAGCGATTTGTTTTTGCATAAATGTGCATTTAGTATATTGGATGCGTGAGATGGGGCTTTACCTGTTGGCATGCACGGACACTGACTCGGTAAGGATCCAGGGCAGCAGCTTGGTGCCGCGTTCGCGCCGTAGCAGTAGTTGCTGTAAGCCGGTATCCGGGCTGAATACACTCCGCTGTAATCTGGAGCCGTGGCTGCCAATGAATCCGACAAACCGGGGAAGAGGAGCGGCCCTTCATCCCCAGTGAGCAAAAGCGAGTCCTTACAGCCTGCTCGAGCACTTCGGCCAGCTCGGCCAGCTCTGCCGGCCAGGATACTGTCGATGCTGAACATGCCAGCGGGCATCACGCAGAGCGCACCGGAGTGTGGGGGGAAATGCAGAAAGCGCGAAGAGCGCCTAAAAACACGCAACAGAAACTAAAAGTAATAAATAAATAATTGAATGACAAAAGAAAAAAACAAGGAGAGTCGAGCACAGAACAGCGTATGCAGTGCGTAAAAGAGAGAGAATAAGATTTAGCAATACCTAAAGTCGGGAACGTTTACGCATCCGAAATAAAGCTCCTCATAGTTGCTAAAAGGAAAAAGAAAATCCAAAGCGGTCCTGTACGTGTGTGTGTGTGGGAGAGAGAGAAAGAGAGTGGACAGACTCGTGTTTTGCGCTCCAGCTGAATTTTCCCCTTTGGGCCTTTTTTATACCCCACTGACGTCATAGAAGGAGTTTTCCTTTTTTGCATATCCGCTGGAGGGGTATAAAAAAAAATAAAAAAAAACGCACCAATGACTTCCTTTCTGTACAGACTGGACATTCTGGATTTGGGATTTTGGGGTTTTAGCACGTGCACAAACACTCAATGGTGTGAAAACAAGCTTGTGTATTGAGCGCGGATAATTCGATTATGGCGCTGATTGGTAATAAAAAGCGGGAAAACGCTCTTTGCGCACCAATCGTTTGAGGAAATTAATCATTTAGAGCGATTTGGCATGGTTTAAGCTTTAAGTGCACGTTAGTTAAAGGTATTTCAATTGTTATACTTTTATATTTGGGGTAGATATTACTTCTGAAACTGCACACGATCAATTTCTAAAAAGAAACGAACTGTAACAAGACTCGTTTCCTTGCCTTAGATTTGTTTATTGCGTTTATTTTTTATTTAGCAAAATAAGAAAAGATTATACGATTGTGTATAAAAAAATATAAGAGTCGAACCCTTGTCGTTGGATTACTGGGTATCGTAACTTAAATCTATGTTTGACCTGGAAATGTAGATATTTTGTACCTTTAAAAATAAGATTAAATGGAGCCGTTGAGAAAAGCTGTAGTAAAGAGACAATATATTCTGGTTATATTCTATAAAAGATCTATACTTCTGCAAGTATAATAAATAAAATACTCATTCGAATTTGGAAATAAATCAAAATAGCTGAGTCAAGTTGTTTTAAATTTGCAGGTAAAATAATCACAAATATTAAAATCGGAATGTTTTCTTGTTGCCAGGGTACTACCTTTTCTAGTAGACCTTCGTTGCGCTTAGCACAGTGTTATTTATTTATTTTGTTTTGATTTGTTTGTTTATTTTTTATATGTGTATATAGCTTAAATCATACGAAATTTAAGAGATATGAATTAAAGCACATGAACTACATTGTTTTCTGCAGTAAGATTAATGCCTGCTGGTATTTATCTCCACAGATTATAAAGGTGTGTTGCTTAAATGAATCCTAATGGGGTGTGTTATTTGTAAAGCGTTCGATGCGACACGACTATAATGGGGGAAGATAGATTAATGCAGAGAGGAGATTAGGCTGGGTTTTTAACCCCCTTCAGCTGCTGCAAATCGCCCGTGTTCACTTGAACACACCTCTAATAAACACAAACACTTGATAAACAATCTTATTAGCAGGAATGAGCTGTGTGTCGCCATGCACAGGAAGTTCAATTTGCACTTACTCATTTGGAGGAATCCAGACTGGTCGAGTCTCTTAACCATGCTATTGTGTTGTAGTTCTTTTGCACCAGAAACTGTAGTGATTTTTTTATTATTATTTTCTCACGGGACTGGAACGCTCTAATATTGATTAATACAGTGTCACATACAAGCTCCACAGCTACAGTAATTAAAAAGTAATTTTCATTATATGTATCATATATCATATGAATGGTATTAATTGATGGATGCATATAAACACAGCAGTATAAAACAGTGAAGACTTCATCAAAAATAATAATATTGAAATTTACTTTTTTATTTTTAGATTATTTTTCTATTTTATTTTTTGATAGAAAGTGGTTTAAACATTGTAGATTTTTATTTATTATAACTGTTGTTGGGTTTACGTTTAAAAAAAATATATTGTTAAAAATCCATTCGTGGAGTGCTATGAAGCAAAACAAGGGGCGTGCATTTATTTAGAGCTAACTATTAATTTATATAAATACATTTATGCATCAATTTATGCATTAATGCATTTTGCTGTTTGCTATTCTTTTATTTAAATGTATATATAATCAACATTTGATTATATATTTAAATACAGGGCATGCATCAATACAGATAAAATAACTTCATTTTCATAATTACATAAAAATTAACATTAAGTCAAGCTGATATAAAACATGCAGAAATGATTAACATGTCATATCAAACACCTCAAAATCGAATGCATTATTCATTACAAACACATTTGAAGCTTTCTCAGGCTACAGCAGTAACTTCAGGACTGATTATCATTTTTGATGCAGATTGGCCTGTATTCCTTTGATATGTAAACATGTCACCCTTTTTATGCACTTTGGCTTCCCTGTAATTCCAGAAGAAGAAAAAAAATAAATGTCACGTTTTATTTTTATTATTTCCTTTTTTTGTATGTATGTATGTATTTCAAAGTGGCTGTTGAAAGGAGACAGGAAAAAAGGGATTGGCAAAATTGAGATGGCCATCTGAAATGAAAAGCCTCCAAAGAGGTGTGAAGGCAGCACTTACGTCCTGAATAGCTGCAGTCAATCACTGAGGCTAAATGGCAGCTCTGTGCTCACACACTGACAGGCCTCCACAATGGAGCCTCAACACGGCACCATCTTTCTAGCACAACACACATCATACGCCATGGGCCTGATCTCTCAAATCTCACTTAATGCAGCAAATCAAAGCAGGCTTCCATTTTTTTAACTGGCATAACCAAATCGTAGATAAAAGCAAGAAGAATGCCTGAGAAATGTGGGAGAGAAGATTGATAAAAAGTCATGCAATCATCTGATCTCTAAAGATAAATAGATATGTGT
>JAOTQY010000002.1:952954-963898 GCA_026413445.1 Dolichallabes microphthalmus
TCTGACATGAGGTAAAATATGGCGCCCAAGTGCAATGCTCATTTGTGCTACATATACGAAGGGAAAAAAAAGAAAAAAAGAAAAACAACAAACAACAACAAAAAAAGAAACCTTTGAGCCAGGAAGAGAAACAACAACAAAAAAAATGCATTCTGCAATACGACGGAGGACTACCTGACGCTGAAACCCTCTTCAGACAGCGAGGGAAGTAAAGCGGTTGTTTTACACGGTGGTGACGATGTTAACGATCTAAGCTTTAGCTCGAGTGCTTAATCGTTTGATGACGCAGATGAAAAAGAGTGGGTGTGGCACCGTATGAACCATTTCACATTGTATACAGAAGAGCTTCACGAACATCTGATATTCAGATAGAAGAATGTGTTGAAAAGCTGGATGCAAAAGAAAATAGTTTGATACACAGCAGAATAGTTTGGTTAAAAAAGTTTTTTTTTTTAAACTTGCTTTGCTGTCTACTCTGAAAAAGAAAACAGACGAGGTCAAGTAGCCAAGATTAATGTAGTGCGCTGGAGTTACGAGTTTGTGTTTTATGCATGTAGCTAATGCACAGCAAATACCAGCCTCAAACCACGTCCACTTCATCTGACTGGCTGATGAGTTTCGATCGACGATAAGCGAGAATGTTAAAGCTGTACCGCGTCTTCCTGAAGGATTCGACTTCTTTTTAAACTGACTGCAAATATTAATTTCTCAAATTAATACGTCATAATATTTTTATTATTGATGAGAGTTTTATTCAATCCTGTGGAATGTTCGATAAATCACTTAGCACCGGCCATCTCTTAAGTTATAGCTGCTTGAGATGTTTTCCTCAGCTGCCTCTCATTGTCCTGCTTCATGAAGATACTGAGAAGAATTTACACTAAAGGAAGAAAAGAAAAAAAAACACCTTAGATATAATCACCAATTCCTTACACAGTAACTTCCTAACGATTAGACTTTGTATTATTATCCATACATATATGGGCGGTTATAATAGTGACGGGAATCACCAGGTACCTCACGAAACGATATCACGATACAGAGGTGGCGATTCGGTTTGTATCGCGATCGGCACGATTTTATAAAATGTCCACGATTTGATATTACATTTTTTCCCCTCCTTCAGATTTTGTTACAAGACTAATCAAACATACAAACATACCCACCACATGGGACGCTGTGCTGTGCGGATAGTTTAGAGAGCACCAACTATAGGATGTTAGTGGAACAGCATCATTTCATCACTTCACACAATTTTATATTTTTAATTATTTTTTAATCAGTGTGGCAATACATGAATTGTCGCACAAAGAAATCGTGACTGGAATGATTTTTTTTCCTCCCACATCTCTAGTTAATAAATCTAAAAATTCGTTTTAAATCTTCCAGGACAATGTTCAGCACTTTCTGTCCGATGTGAACTAAAATTCGACGGCGCTGCACTGTGCCCAATTTTATTCCTAAGGCACCACATGCATCTTGGCTGCTTGGTTTTTCATTCGTCAGGAAAACGGTCTGTGTAACTGTATTTTTTATAATTTATTTACTTTTATAACCCTTCCTTCCGGGCCGGCCGCTGAATCCAGATTGAACGCGGGAGACGAAACCCGAGACGAGGCGTGCAGGGTCGCTGAACTCTTGCTCAGATTGCACTCGGAGGAGCGTTAGTCAGGGTGAGGCCAGGCAGTGATGCTGAAACGCGCGTCTGCTGGGGCTAAAAACACGCTGATAAACACATGGCACCTGTTCGCTACAATTAGCCGATAAGATATCGTGATATATGATACAGATGGTACTTGGGTATGTTATAAAGACAAAAGGCACCATTGATGGGCATTGTATTGGGGGGGGATAAGAAAGAAAAAAATAATAATTTGAATGGGAATGGAGTCTAGTGCAAATTGTAGTGTGTGTGTGTGTGTGTACAAGCATCCCCGTGTGTAAGGTGCACAGAAGAGTACATGAGCAGATAGAACCACTTTGTTTCCTACGTCTGAAAGATTACAGCTTTTTTTTTTAACTCTACAAATAACATTACTATCATTTTAAAAACTTAATCACACAGGGTGTTTGTGAGGTAGCGTCACCTGCGAGATTTCACTTCAGGAACGATTCCAGCTGTGCTGCAAAAAAAAAAAAAAGAAAAAAAAAGAAAAAGAAAAAAAAGAAAAAAAAAAAAGAAAGGAAAACAAACAACACCAACACATAAAAAAAAAAAAAACAGCAGAGCGGGAGGTACCAACCAGGAATCACAGCGATCCTCTTCACTCAGTCAGGTAGTCAAGACATGTCCTCATGCGACATGAAAAGGAACTCAAAAAATAAAAAATTAAAAAATAAAAACAATGCAAGGACTGATTAAAGCCTAATCAGCTCAATTTCTGGTGTTTGCATGATCATCACCACGGAGATAATTTCTCTAATGTTTTTTTTTTAAAGCAAAAGTAAACACAGTGAAAATACGCAAATGAAAGTTGACATGGCGGTAAGACTTAAAAAAAAAAAAAAAAAAAAAAAAAAAAGACAGGAAGGAGAAAAGGAAGGGAAACATGGCTTGTACGTGTGTTAAGCGAGCAGAGTGCAATCTGTTGATTTCCACAAGTGTTAAGCAAAACCCTTTCGACTGGTTTTGATTAAAAAGCTGCTCCACACAGAGGCACTGTGCTGAAGCTTACTGTATGTAGAGAGAGAGAGAGAGAGAGAAAAAAGGTCGTCTCTCATGTTTAGTTTTTTTGTTTGTCTGATTGTTTTAGTATTTTTTTTGTGCGGAGAAACGTCTCGGCTTTTCTGCCCCGAAATTTCAAGTGGAAATTATGATGGAGGTGATGAAGCTGACCTCTAGAACTGGACTGCTGGTAAAAACAGGATGAGCAAACCCACGGTTTAGGGCAAATAAAGAGGTATTAGAGTTACAGTGCAAAAAAAGATGAGAAATTCAAGCTTGATAATAATAATAATAATAATAACAATAACGACAGTAATCAAAATAAAACAGCACCCAAAAAAAAAAAAGAAAAGAAAAAGAAAACGCATGCAATTAACTGAGGTATTCGAGTAAAAATGCCTATTAATATGAAGACAAAACACGTGAGACGACGAGCATTAAACTTAAGGCTGGGGGGTTTGTGGTGGTGTCCCCCCCGATGTCTCGAGGCGAGAGTTCACTTCCAACGTAGCGTTGCATCAATACTGACTTTGGTGAGGTGAATGAATAGGATCGCAACATCGGTACATAAAAGGTGCTCTGTGTCTTACAGAAGTATCCGATCTGTTTTTTTTTTTTGTTAGTTATTTTTTTTACTTTCTTTTTCATACAAAATCTGCAGCATATTTTTCCCGAAGTGATATGTCATGGTGTTGTTTTTTTGTGTTGTTTTTTTGTGTCCTAATATTAAAATTAAAAAGCAGTCGATGTACAGAAGTTTAAATCCTCTAAACGATGATCTACCTTGACCACAATAAAATAAAATAAATTAAAAAAAGTTCCTGGTATCAAAAAGAGAGAGAGATTCCTGAAACTCAGAAACGGGACACAGTAATAAACACTTGTTATTGTTCTCTGTATATAATGGTTTATATAACGGTGGCTCCGTGTAATAGAACCCTTCTACACTGCTGTGAGAAAACGTGCGTTGCGATCATGACGAAAAAGGTCAGACACGCCGATGCTGCAAAGTGTATAGATTACTAATTTGCGATCTCAACATGCAAGCTTGTTTGCTTTTAACGTGTTTGTTTAAAAAAAAAAAGGGCTGATTTCCTGTAAGTGGGAATGTTAAAGGTGGGTCTTATTCTTTCTAAAACGGTTCGATCCGTGAACTCTGTGCTGAACCGAAGAAATGTTCGTGACGGAAGGAAATAAGCGCACGGGACACGCCACTCTCGCTCCGTGTTCTCTCTCTCTCTATCTTTTCCGTGTGTGTGCTCTCCATCATTTTCCAGAAACTGGCGCTATTGCACAGACTGAGGAGTTTAGCGTGTTTTTTTTTCCTCTTCTTCGTTCTTTTCATTTAAAACTTACAGCTTACGTTCGAACTACAGACAGTCGAACACTACTCGGAAGCGTGAGCCGATGTACGCGCTACAGACAAGGCAGGGAATTAAAGATGATAATTATAACAACACAAAATAAAGAGAAAAGAGCAGACACCTGACCTTTAACACTTGCAGAGTAAAAAGCAGTCCTGTGATCGAAACAGCTTGGAGGAAATTAAAAAGGTAAAGATTGTGTTTGCGCAAAAGGGAAGAGGGGGGAAAAAAAACAACAACAACAAAAACAAAAAAATAACAAAAGGAACCCATGTATTCAGTCTGAAGCCTCTGTGTACGTCGATGGTTATTTGTCTCGGTCGAGGACACAGAATGAAGACAATCCATGGAGAGGCTTCGGTGTGTCGCAGAGGGCCGGGTGTGTGTGTACGTCTCTCTGTGTGTGTGTGTGTGTGTGTGTGTGTGTGTGTACACATACATACATACACACACATATATATATATATATATATGTATGTGTGTGTGTGTGTGTGTGTGTGTGTGTGTGTGTGTGTGTGTGTGTGTGTGTGTAAGCTCAGCTGTTCTGGACCTGAGGTTGATTGGCTTTGAGGCTACGCAGGGCGCGCCGTGCCGCTGCCGATTTAGCGATGCGATAGCTCCGACCGACTCCTTTGAACTTTCCTTTTCCCACCACCTCCACGGTCACACGAACCTTCCCGTCATATGTCCTCTCAGCGGGACTGGCAGAGAGAGAAATAAGGAGGCACACACACATACAAGGGATAAGTCACCTACTGCCACTCTACCCACCATGACTCAAACCTAGCAGACTCCAAGCCATCCCTGTACACACTACAATTAACTTAACACACCAACAATACTGTGCAAAAATCTCGACCAGACTAATTTCCTCATATTTTGTTTAACTGAAGAGGAGCTGAATCTGTTTCAGACATTTTTCTTTTTATTATTAACCAAATGGAGATGTGTTCCCTGCTGAGTCAGGTTCCTCTCAATGCTTCTTCCTACTGCAATGTTAGGGAGTTTTTTTTTTTTTTATACTAATTTTTGATTCTGCAAAGCTACTTTGTTGCAATGACCAATGTGTTAAAAGTTCTATATGAACTGAACTGTTTAAGCCACACACTGACCCGTGAATCATTCAAGCATTAAAAAGCAACTAACTGAATGCTGAGTGGTTAGTTTTTTGTTTTTGTTTGTTTGTATTATGGTTTATTGCCATATCAGCTTCACAGGGTATTTCATGGCAGATACATATTTAGACATGCAAACCAAATTTATATGGACCAATATAATATAAAGTTATAGATATAATGTAATGGATGTAAAAGGTGGTAAAAATAAATAAATAAATATCAGATTATATCACCACCTTGGCCAGAACAACAAGATTTTTTAAAAGGTTGCACTTTTGCTAGAATTTGAAAAAGTTTTTCTGGTTTCTTCTTGCTGAATAAGTTCTTTAAAGTTTGTTCTGGTAGAAATCGTTAGTGCTACACTGCTGACATTTTGGAGCTTCTGAGTGGTTGGAACAGACGAGAGGGGAAATGAGGCCGCTGCTGGGGATGTTACATAAACAAGTCATTTGTAAATTGTATCTTTAGGTACTCTGCAGCTTGTCGTAAAAAAAATAAAACATTTGTTCTCATTTAATCTAAATCATATATTTTAATATGAAGAAATGAGGAGGGGGGTCAAGACTTTTGCACAGTACAGTATACCCTGACATCTAACTGCCGCATCAAACTACACTCTACAACGAACCTTAACACACAATCTACCCCAAACAACCGACACCCTATTACATTAAACCCCAACAACCTACACACCCCTAAATCAAACCTGCAACCCCATCAAACACCACACGCGCACACACACACTACTGCTAATATTACTAAATACAAACATATTACACATAATCTGGGTTATTATTAGCCAGAGCCACACCTGAACTTGGCCGTCTCGGGTTCCATCTCCAGTAACTCTCGCACGGGCGAGCGAGGGACGTTGGCGGAGAATTTCTCTGTAAAAAAAAAAAATTGTAATAAAAAAAATTCAGACCCAAACAAAAGCCCAACATTTCAATATAACATCTCATCATACGGGCAAATCAGTACATTTGCAAGATAACTATGTTTAAAGCCCTCGCCACATGAGCTGACGAACAATCAAGCTGTACAGAATGCAGACGTGATTCGACGACTGTACGCGTCTCGTCCTCACCTATCAGCGGGCTCATCATTGGATAATACACTTGCCAAACGGTCTCGAGTGACATCTTGCTATCCATGTAAATTGCCCCGGCTAGTGATTCGAAGATGTCCCCCATTGCTTTAGGGACCTCAATATCCTCCTCTTTCTCCTCGTCTTCTTCCGATCGGCGAAGCTGAAAGACAGAAAAGTGATTTTTATTTTTTTCCTCCCATTTTACGGCAGCGTTTTCTCACAGGAGCAGAACCACATACACCCGTAGTACACCAGACCCATTTTAAATTAACTGAACCCAACAAATAGATGGAAACATTATACGTAGTGAAATAGCTTGAATATTTCTAGGAGGAACAGTCCGTATTTTTATTTTATTTTATTTTTTTACATTTTCCACCCAATAAATAAGCACTCGTGTCCGAAATTGGTCATACACATCACAGGGGCAAAACACGATCTGTCCTCAATTACATTTAACATCGGACTTGACAAAAGCTTCATCTGTCGTGCGCCGGAGCCGAATGGGAGAGGACGCGACTCGGAAACGTAATTAAAGGCGACATCACTTATTTTAACGAATTCGCTTCTCCTCGTACGGCGTTCAGCGCTGTCCCTCGGGACTTTCCGGCGAAACAAGGCTATGATCAGGGCCAAGATAACCATTTCCAAACAAATTCAAACCAAGTGCATTTTCCACAAAAAAAAAAAAAAAGAATAAATGTAATAAAGAAAAACAAATAAAAAATAAAGAAAGTTTATCGTGCAGGCTCTCGAAGGAATATAATTTATTGATAGCTGCTGTGTGGAAACAATGTACACACTGTGCACTTAAGGAAAAACGTTAAATAAATATTAAAAATAATAATAATAAAAGCAAAACACCTCAGGAGTAGAACAAGGTATTTTAAGAAACAATGTTTAAGACACAAGCATGTTAATTAGTGCTCTAGGCACTTGGGTGATGTTCTTTAAAAACTAATTTTTATAAACAATAAATAAATAATACACACACACACACTATATAGAAATAGTTGACCCCTCATTTAATTTCAAAGTATTTGCAAAAAATCAAAAGTTGGATTACTTTCATAATATACTAAAGACCCAAATGTATGAACAGAACACTAACGAGAATATTCAAATCTTTTTAATTTGTTCTTTAAAATTTTTAAAAATAACTCAAACTAACGTGACCAACTGGACGATGGTTTGACTCACAGAAGGAGACTCGGCTTGTTTTGCTCTCAGTAAGCACGAGGTGAATCACTTTCGGCATGTAGAGAAAACTCCAAGTGAAACAACATTAACATTTAAGGAGAGAAGGTGCGTGAGATTTGCACAGGTTACAATGGTTATATTACTGTAACGTGCACACACTCAAAATCTTTTACTGACCTCGGAGTCCATTCCTTGCATTTCGTTCTTCTCCAGCTGAAATTGCACAAAATCGTCGATGACGTGGAACAGCTCGGGCGAGACGGCTTTGAAGTACTTGTGGTAGTCGTATTTGACGGCGAGTGAAGCGAATATGGTGTTGTTGACGAGTGCGGAGCGCAGGTCGGTCAGGACGCCGGGAGAGTGTTGCCGCGGGTCTTCGTAAAGGTGCTTCGTTATGAGGTAGTCTAGAATTGCGTCACCCAGGAACTCCAGCCGCTGGTAACAATCTGCGGAGTGGACGACGAAACCGGAGAGTGTGACGTCACATGAAGTGACATAAAAAGATTTAATTTTAGCAAAAAAACATAAAAAAAAGAGAGCGGAGAATAACTGTTATAAAAAAGTTATATAGTAATGCATGTTAAAAGGGATTAATATGATAAAATAGCTCCAACACTGTGTATTTCCTTCCAGACCCAAATTAAATTCTTTAAAGCAACATAAAAAAAGGTTAATCAGTTGTATTTCTTCTTGTTTATTATTTACCACTCACCTGTGATGGTGTTATAATGATACGAGGCGTGAGTGAAGGCCTGCAGGAGGTAGGCCTTGTTTTTGAATACGTAGTTGATTTTCTTCTCAAAGTTCTCGAAACCCGAGATCAAGTGGTCGAGGGTGCGCTGGGCGTCCGGGTGCTCGAACATGCAGCGTGCCGGGATCTGTAACCACCCGTACTCGTCTTCTGCACCACTTTCGTCGTCGTCGTTCCCGCCGCCGTCTCCGCCATCCACCTTCCTCTTGTTCTTCTTCTTCACAGGCAGCACCTTGAGGCCGAGCGAGCAGAGGAACATCTGGGCGGCTCTCTCGCCGCAGCTGGTCAGGTAGCAGCCGAGCAGGGCCTCCACGCAGTCGGCGATGCTCTTGTCCGCAATGCACTGCTCCGTGTGCAGGTCGTATGAGATGCACTGCTTGGCCGGTTGAGCGCCGCAGCTCTCCTCGGCCGGGTTCCAGAACCCGACTACGAACTCGTCCTCTTCAGCCGCCTTGCTCGGGTCGAGGTAGCACATGGCGTCCCAGGAACTGTAGTCGAAGTCGTCGTGGCCGCCGTCCGACGCGAACATGGCCTTCTTGGGCGCTTTCCAGTCGCAGCTGGGTTCGGGAGGGAAGACGCCGAGGGGGAACTTCTTCCCGAAGGCGCCGGAGCCGATTAGCATGGTGTCGATGAACTTGATGTGCTCGTGGTAGTACTCCAAGTCGTCCTCGACGTTCACCTCGTCCTTGGGCTCCTTCCACATCAGGTCCTCGTCGTCCTCGTCTACGTCGTCCTCGTCAAACTCGTCCTTGGTGGCCTTTCCGTTGGCCATGTCGTCTTTTGCCTAAAAATGGATTTTAAGGAAAAACAAACAAGAATTAAAAGGGGAGGGGAGGGGGGCGCGATTTCTGGAAGAAAGTTTCCGAGGGGAATATCCCTTTTGAACGGGCCAACGGGTCTGAAAACGAGTGCTCGACAACAAAAACATTCACAGAGAGGGATTAGCGATGATTACAGTTAGTGTTTTTTGCTTTTTTGGGGGGTTTAAAAATGCTGCATTAAAATGAACCCAGGAGAGCTTTAAACGTACAGGCAGAGAGCCTCGCTGTCCCAAATCCATGAGTCATTGGCTCGAACGCAATCCAATAGCTGACACGCATCCTGAATATCATCTTAACAGCATTAGTACGCCATAAAAGTTGACCATGTGGGAAAGATTCTGATGAATATTCATTAAAACGTTAACAGCCCTGACATCTAATATTGTAATAATACGGAGAGTTGACGCTGAGAATGAGTCAGCTTCAGGCGAAACCAGCATAATCTTAGCCGACACATGAACAGCCTAAACCACACGGAGCGGCCCAAAACACACAAGCCGGCTCCAAAAACGCCCACTCGAAAGCGTGGGTGAATGTTTGACATTTTCCTACTGATTTCTGATGAATGCGTTTTTCTTCCTTTTCACTCTTTTTTTTTCCTCTTCAAGGCACGCTGATTAATAACACATGTTCAAAACCCAACTATAGCATGAAATACATGCTTAAAACTAACAGCTTCATCATGATTTGATCACGTTCTTTTAAAACAATAATAAATCATTCATTAATTCCAGGGTCTTCCTATTTAAATCCGGCCACATCATGTACTTACAAAGAAATTTATCGCCCGCTCGGCTCGACTTCCGCGCACTCATGCACCAGACCGTCAGGCGTCTTTAACTGGCTCTAATAAAGATACGTGTTAAATTGTGTGTTAAACGTCTCAGTACGGCTGCCTGATCTACGGCGCAGAGGAGGAGGACGAGGAGGAAATAAAACACGATCCTCTGGATCGTGCCGGACAGGATGTACGCGGCGACCCCTGGCGGCGGATTTGGAAAAAGCTCCGCTACAGTAAACAAAGCCAAGATGTTCTCAATAGCCTAAAGCTGGACCCATGAAACCAGCTGGGTAATTGCGCATGAAGATGCATGTTGATATGGAGTCAAGCGAAGCTCGCAGCGCAAAATAAACATCGGCGAGAGCTGTGGGAGACCGACCTCATCCGAGTCCCACTTGTCCGTGGTGCTCTTGTCCTGGTTCACTACGTAGCCCGGGGGGAGCCAGTTCACCGGCGGATCGAAGATAGACACCACCATGCGACTGGGCAGACCTTTCTTCTTCCCCAGGCGGTACAGGTTACAGTTACTGACCTGCAGGATGGGAAAAAACAAAACAAAAACAAACATGTAAACAAAAAATGTTTATACTGTATATAAAACTAGAAAGCAAGAAAGGACTTTTTCTAAAATAAACACATTGCTTTGTAATTTAGTCACAGCTGGAGCTTCGTCAGCATTCTACAGAACCTATTTAAAATAATAATAAATTAATAAAAAAATATATATATAGTGATCAGTGTTTCCTCACACAGAGTATATTTGGGCGGTCACGCACAAGTACATTCACGGATACTTAAAAAAAAAATTAATCTGACCATACGCCATCTCTGATCGAATAACTAGTAGCGGACAGTTCACTCTCGCGCTACCAGAATAAACAGCTACAGGAGCGTAACTACTAAATGCAGCGGATGTCAGCTACTGGAAAAAACGTTTAGCAAGGCAGCAGTGACTGTCGTACACGCGCAGTAGTGATGCGCGGGTCGTCTGGTAACCCGCGGGTCGGGTTGGGGCAGGTAAAGAAATTGTCACTTTATTTTCGGGGCAGGGTCATTAAAAACAAAATTAAATAAAATATCCATGTATGTTGCGTGCAATTCCCTATAGCCTATATTAAATATTTGGGAATATCTATTTTCATATTTTATTAAGT
>JAOTQY010000002.1:983152-995478 GCA_026413445.1 Dolichallabes microphthalmus
ACCAATCATCCAGAAATATATTTTTAAGCATGATTTAAGGAGAGTATTGAGGTGAGCACCTTTTTCTTTTTTAGTTAAAATGATTATTGTAATACATCAAAGATTTCAAATCTGTGAACTGGTATACATGTGACCCAACTAGCTTAGTATATATAATTGGAATGTTTCTTTTTGGAACTAAAAGTACGGTAAGTTCCATTCTATTTAACAATTTTACTGATTTAATAAGGTCTCATATTTTATAATTTGACTTATTAAATATGAGTTTTTTTATATATGTATGATGCTTATTAAATGTCTTAAAAATTTATATTAAACAAATAAAGAAAATATGTTTGTTTTTTTGCATATCCCATTTAGGAAGCTGGGGCCAGAGCTTAGGGTCAGCCAGGATACAGCGCCCCCTGGAGGAGGTGGGGTTAAGGGCCTTGCTCAAGGGCTCCACAGGGGCAGCTTTGATAGTGCTGGGGCTTAAACCCCGACCTTCTGATCACTATCCCATAGCCTTAACGATTTGAGCTAACAATTTCATACGACAGCTTTCAAAATATCTTCCAAGCACATGGTCTGTTTGGTCTGTGTTACATCCTTCATACTTTCCCTTAAACTGGTCTGGGTTCTTAAAGAAAAAGTAGAACTGATATTTAAAAAAAAAAAAAAAAAAAGGATTTCCAAAAGATACCCAGGTGTTCAAATTGTGATCAAGAAGTGGACAATTAGGGGTTTTGTTGACATCACGTCACGGTCAGATAAACGAGCAAAAGGTTTTAGCCCCATAGACAGGAAAATTATTCGGGATGCAAAGGAAAAACCCTATGATCATCCTTAGCTGAAATACAGGCTTGTCTGAATTAAAACTTGGTGTCGTTGTTTCAAAATGCACAATATGGAGGTACTTAAACCGAGACAGGCTGCATGGTCAAGTTGGCAGTAAAAAGTAGTTAAAAACAGGCCCCTGACATTAACCCAAGCCTGACAGCTTCTAGCACAAAGTCATTAGAAGTGAAGAGACCAAAAAGACCAGCTGCAGTGGCACGGAGAATTCTGTCCAAATTAATGACAAGATGAAAGTATCAGAAAATACTGGAGGGCAATTTGAATTAGTTTCAAACGTGTACATTTTTTGTTTTGCTTTGCAAAGAGTAAAGGGCAGCTTTACAACCTGAGAAAATAAAGGGTCTCATCAACCTATTATCACAAAATACACCAATGCATTGTTGATGCTAATACCCCTATCTCACCTATGCTGTTTCGCGCGGAGGCCTTAAATACGGTTCATTATATTTCACCGCGAGTTTTTTAAGACCTGAAATCATATGTGACATTTTCATCTTGTTTGTTTATAACAAAAATTCCTCCCTGAAATATTTGTGACTTTTTTTTTTGTGCCGCTCTGCAAAAAAAATAAGAAAGAAATAAAGAAAAATGTTTTCGGCTTCGTAATCGCAAGATTAATGGGATTTTTTTTTTCAATTACAATCATTTTTGCAGTTGAAGCCACAATCCTGTCTGTTCATTAGGTGATTTGTTAAACGAGGGTGTTTCCTTCAAATTAATTCAAAAATAAATCCCATTAGCAGTCCTTATAAAGAGCCAGACTTTAATTCAAGAGAAAAAAAAAACAAAACATTAAAAAACAAAAACAAATACAGTCTGATTGCAAGTTGTGTATCAAATAACTCCTTACTGGCGATTTCAATTCAGTTACGAGATTAAAATAAAGTAAGTGCACAAAATGTCAAACAGCAGAAGCGTTACCATACCGAAGGCCAAAACTGCAATAATAATTATTTACTTTTAATAATATTAATTATCTTCTTAAAATATTGACTTGATAAAGCATTCGTGTCCATAAGATGCAGTGTCTAGGCTGTAAACCTGGCAAATAAAACCAACCCTCAACAGTAAACACACCCTTTCGATGAGTCCATGCCTGGGCGTTTAAAATGTACAGATATGGCAACGTGCTGTCAGTTCTCCGAAAACATTCATTCGCAATACGTGAGCTGTGGAAGAAAGCGAGCAGAACCCTGCGTTAGTTAATCTGATCCCGCGTTCTCATTCGTCCAGGTTGAGCAGGAAGCGGGAAATCGTCCGTATGTCCATGTGAGGCAGGACGAGCAGGCAGTAGAGGAGGAGCCACATGAGAAGCAGGAAGTCGACTTCGGAGAGCTCCGCACGATTCGGACGCTGCGGCGTCCGTGCAGCACCGCACACCTTCTTATTACACAGCACACACCTGCAGGTTCAGACAGAACATAGTTACACAGGATCATGCTAAACAAAGGGCGTGGCTCGGTGAAGGAGGTGTGGCCTCTGATCCTGTTAGTGAACGAGGTTCGAGCGGTGTCTATATGAATCTCAGTGAAGGAGGTCGTGACCTTTTTTACTCTGTACATAAGTCGCAGTGAAGGAGGCTGGGCCTCACTCTGTATTTCAGTCACAGTAAAGCAGGCGTGGTCTCTGTAAATCAAAGAAAAAGAGGTGTGGCCTCTGTATTTCTTTCACAGTAAAGGGGACGGACTTGATTTTTTTTTTCAGTCACAGAAAAGAAGGCGTGGCCTCTGTAAATTAAAAAATGACGCCCTCTGTATTTCATTCATAGTGAAGGGGGCGGGGCTTATGTTTTTCATTTACGCTAAAGGAGGTGTGGTCTCTCATTAATTCATTGTAAAGGGGCGGGGATTAAATTCTCCAGTTAAAATGAAGGAGGTGTGAGCTCTGCATTTCATCCACAGTAAATGAGGCGTGGCCTCTGTATTTTATTCATGATAAAGGGGCAGGATTAAGTTTTAGTTACAGTAAAGGAGGTGGGGCCTCTGTATTTCATTTACGGTAACGAGGGCAGGGCTTATATTTTTCAGTAAAGGAGGCGGAGCCTCTCTATTACACTCACAGTAAAGGAGGCGGAGCATCTGTGTAATACATTCACAGTAAAGGAGGCAGGGTTTCCTCATGTCATTCACAGTAAAGGAGGCGGAGCCTCTCTGACATTCACAGTAAAGGAGGCGGAGCCTCTCTATATTACACTCACAGCAAAGGAGGCGTGGCCTGTGTATTTAATTTACAGTAAAGGAGGCGTGGCCTGTGTATTTAATTTACAGTAAAGGAGGCGTGGCCTGTGTATTTAATTTATGGTAAAGGAGGCAGGGTTTCCTCATGTCATTCACAGTAAAGGAGGCGGAGCCTCTCTGACATTCACAGTAAAGGAGGCGGAGCCTCTCTATATTACACTCACAGTAAAGGAGGTGTGGCCTCTGTATTTAATTTACAGTAAAGGAGGCGGGGTTTCTCTATGTCAGTCACAGTAATGGAGGCGGAGACTCTTTGTATTTCATTTACAGTAACGTGAGGACTTTTCTTACTTCAGTCACACAGAAAGATGTGTAAAAAGAAGTGAAAGAGCTACAGTCTACATGGCGTGAGTTCAGTGCTCATTACTCTCAGCAAGGGGGCGTGGTCTCTGTCTGTCAGTCAGTCCCAGTGACAGGGGTTCGGTGTCAGTCCTAATAAAGGAGGCGTGGTGTCCGGGTTTATCAGTCTCAGTAACAGCCTCCCTTAAAAGCCTTTACTCTTCTTCTTCTCCTCATCAATACGATGAGATTTACGAAGCAGAGAAAGCTCTATAGGTGTGTGTGATATAATCTTTTTCACACCCATCAGACTCACATTGACAGGAAAACATGCCGGAGTGATAGAATGATTGGAGAGTAAATTAGTACTCTCCTGTACGACAGGAGTACGACTCCTGTAACAGGAACAGACTTGTTCATGCAGCCGGGTTTAGAGAAACGCCCCGAGCTTGACTCAGCTGTCTGGAACAGCTGCTCTGTCCGAGAGCTGATTTGCATCGATTTTGCCTGCGCTGGGTGGAGTAATGTTTCGTGGTCGAGCATTCAGATTTCTGCATTACGCTACACGACAAGTGAGAAGCGTTCACAGTACCTGTCATCTGTGTGATTTGCCGTGATGGGCGCGGGGGTTTCTCCGTTTTCCCTGGGCTGCTGAAAGAGAAAGCACAGATTGACGACAGGATGAAACATCAAGGACGCGTACAGGAAATAATCAATTCCTAGTGTTTCATCGACAATTTTAACTCTAGTTAGAATCGAGCCCTGGTACGATTCTTTCTCGCTGTGGTTCTTGGGTCAACACTAATGAATCATACTCGGGTGTGGCTCAAGACAACCGGTCCGAGAGCGAATGAGCAACATGGTCTCCGCGTCCACTTATATATCATCTCCATCAGAGTCAAAACGAGAATGAATCGACTCTTAAACGATTCAAATGCATGAGTTTAACCCAGGCATGCTTTGTGTTTTGGGTCGTAGCAGTAGTGTTTTTTTGTAGATGTGCGCCAAAGGACAGAGCTGTAGATGTACAGAATATAATGAACAACAACAAAAACGTAAAAATATACCAATATAAACTAGCTCTATGCTGTGCGCATGAGTCGCGTCATGCAGTCGGTTCACGGTCCTGTTCTCACTTACTTACAAAACCACACGGAAACAGTAAAAAAAAAAATAAATAAATAAAAAAAAAACCCACCAAGTTTCCATTAAAATAAAGTAAATATTGTAAAAGCACCCACAAAAAGCGGCAGACCAATGATTAACACTCACAATCTCAGGATTGAATTGAATTCCTTTCACGTCCACCACTTCTGGTACTGCTACTACCGGAGGCTGGTTTTCATCTTCAGTGCTTCGCTCTCTGGCAGCTTCTTCCTTGTTTGAATGACTGGGGAAAAAAAACAAGAAAAAAAAAAAAAACATAAGGCACCTTTCTCATGACCTTGCAATCACACTCAATTCATCAACAGTTTAATGGAATAAAAAGCTCCATTTAAACACCAACATGTCCGACTTAAGAGTGTCTAGAGAACCCGGACGACGACCTTTCGGTTCTTTATCTAAAGAGGAAATCTTCAGCTAAACATCACTAAAGTACATTTAAGGTCAGTTAAAGCTGTGCAGGTTTTCCCTTCACTCGACCAAAGCTCTAAGAATAGCTCAGTACCTCAGCGTGTCCGAGTTGTCTTCTCTGGCAGAGGTGGAGACTTCGTTCTCCGGTTCCTCTCCTCTCCTTTTCCGTTCGTCTCGGTTGTTCCGCTCGATCTCTGCGTCCAGGTCCGTTTCTACCAAGCCCCATTCTCCTGGGTGCGAAACCCAAAGGCTGAACGGACTCTGTCCCGGAGACTCCACAACCCCGTAATCAACCTGCAACGGCGTATAAATGCGCAGATTATTATTTTCGCATACATACAGTAGACAAAAAACAACAACAAGACGACGGGCAGGTTTTTATTCTGCGTACAATTAGTTTACCCGACTGATTATTAAATTCTCAATCCACCG
This sequence comes from Dolichallabes microphthalmus, assembly GCA_026413445.1. Classification (NCBI taxonomy): domain Eukaryota; kingdom Metazoa; phylum Chordata; class Actinopteri; order Siluriformes; family Clariidae; genus Dolichallabes; species Dolichallabes microphthalmus. The sequence goes on from JAOTQY010000002.1 coordinate 988,513, forward strand.
CAGTCTCAGTCCACCAACAAGAGCTGTTCGAAATTAAGGAATAATGGGAAATAATTGATATTTATATATAAAGAGAATCATACTTTTACAGTAATGTTAAGAGTTTAAGCAGTTTTTACAATAACGTCATCCATTCCAGCTTTATTATATGAGTTACCTGCATGTACATACCCGAGAATATAAAAGTGGTCTCTAGAATTCACGTTCATAGAGGAAAAAGATACATAAATGGAAAAGATTTAATTTAATGGACTAGAATTATAAATTTTTTATTTATTTTAAAATAAGGAATAAAACACCTGCAGAAAAGAATTATTCGGTTACCAACATATCAGTTTTTTTAAAGACCCAAGGCTGGAATCGAACCCTATAAAATGTGACTTTCAGCCATTTAACTTTTTTTAAACCGCTCTTGATAGTGGCCTCAGACCTTGTAACCCTACTAGACCTGCTTTAGAATCTAAATAAGAATAATTTTCGATCCGAAATAAGATTCTAGTACTGATTTGGGAAAATCCTCCAAAATGCAAAGAACTGATACCATTTACTGAAGGCAAAAAGCTTAGCTCAGGAACTTAAAATTTAATCAGTGTGTATATGTGTGGGGTGTACAGTATGTGTGAGTGTCAGACAATCACGAGTCATGCAGTGAAATTGATTTGATTTCCTCCATGCTGAGAAACATCCTCCTAGGTCCAGTGAGATACTACAAAGGTAGCTTAACATTGAGTAATTCAACGAACCCATATCCAGCGAGGTTACAGCCTTCCATAAACATCAGATAAGGTCATTATCGCCGCTACTATCTCCTGATAATCCAAGTGTGCATTCACAACATCCTGTCTGTCGGCATTATACGACCCTAAGTACGTACGGTAATCACCTTTTCCTGCGCACTGTCAGAGTCAGTGAGCGCAGGCTGCGAGGGCGCGGGCTGCAGAGGAGTCACGCTGAGCGACAGCCGGAGCTCCGCACGGCACCTCTCCGCCCGCTCCGCATCCAGAATCTTGGTCTGCTCCCAAGTGGCATGTCCTTCATTTTCATCCTCGTACAGCCGGTCTACTGTGCCTGGAGTCGGCGGACTGAAGGGTTGATCATCATCTTCTTCTTCGCAAGACTGAGCAGCGGGATTTGGCTCGTCCATGATCTCAGATGTGGAGACGTGAGGTACGAGGGCATCACTCTGAGTAGTCGGAGATACCAGATTTGACGTGTCGCTCTCAATCAGCGCGTCATCTTTAGCCTTAGTGTCAATGATATTTTGCAGACTGTCAGATGAGGCGTCGTCTTGCTTAACATTCTCGTCTTCGCGCTCGTCCTCGATGGTCCCATTTTGAGGCACAGGAAGTTCAGTCTCAGGAAGACTCTGGATCACATCCAGCTCCTTGTCCGACTTGCTTTGAGCCATCACATCATCCTGAACAAGGCTTAAATCATCCTGACTTGGTTCTTCAGCACAGGTGATATTCTCACCATTTTCCTCAAATGTCTTCACAGGACTGGATTCTGGCTTCTCTTCTTCAACTTCAGGAAAATTTGTGTCCACCAGACTGTCAGTCACCTGTTGAATGGATTCACTCGTATCTTTCAGCACTGGCTCTTCAGTTTGGCTAGAAACCTCAGCGCCAGACTCGGTGTGATCTACTTTCTCTTGGAACTCTGCCTCAGTGTCCGCTTCTCCAGGCTGGCTGATCTTTGTGAGGATCTGAGGAAGATCAATTTCAATACCGATCTGATCTGCTTGATCTTCTGGCTTTGCACTGTCCTGCTCTGGTTCTACAACTTCAGTCTTTCTAAAATGGTGATTTTCCTCCGCAGCAACATCTACCATTCCACCGCTGAACACACCAGGCGTTGGATTTTCCTCCATTTCGTCATCAAATGGTTCTTCACGCAGTTCCTTGCCAAGTTCGTCAACGTCCTCTTCACTTCCTGAAATGGAAATCCTTTCATACTGAACAACAGGCCACTCTTGGTCATCCTCAAAAATGTACGCAGGATCTGATTCGGTAGCGGCTTTCGGGACCTCTTCAGTGGCGGAAGGTTTAAGACTTTCTTCAATATTTTCAGCCAGGTTCTCGGATTCATTTTTATCCTCAGCAACAGGTTCATTAGAGCTAACGGGTACCGAACTCTTATTCGCATCATCTGGTTGAATTGTGGAGACCTCCTTCTGATCTGGATAGTACCCAGAGTCACAGTCGCCATAGAAAGGATCAGAAGATGTAGGCTTATCTAGATTCGTCTCGGGACAAGGTGGCTGGGTATTTGAGATTTTCAAGATGTCCTCCCTGGGTGCATCACTGGCTGATTCTTCTTCCTTAAGATCTAAAATGTATCTATAAGCATCCTCTTCTTCAGACAGCAACGCAGATCTAGCCTCTAAGCTAAGCGAGAAGTTTCCTTCATCAATGAACAACTCTGAATCTACCTGATCTTGCAGACCCCTTTCTGATTCCATTGGAGAACCGAGAGAGGTCAGATCGCCTGCTGAGGTGGAATCTCTCAGGGAGTCGTTGCTGCAAGACTGCGGAAGCTCACTAGGCGTCTCAGGCCACGATTCCAGAAAATCCATAGCCGAGTCGATGAGAGACGGCTGAGGGGAGCTCAAAGGAGAAGAAGCATCTTTGTTCAGGCCCAGCGGGCGACTCGGGGGCCGATTTTCAGTCGTACTGGGGCTTGAAGCCACCGAGGAATCTTCGCTGTCCCAAGGTCGGTCATCTACTGATTGGAGCGGTACAGGAGACCGTTTCTGTTCTCGTTCTTTAACTACTGAGGAGATAAAAATCTTGGGCGGAGGCTGAACCCAGTCCCTCTTCACTAAACCAGACTTTTCCCTCTTCCTTTGAACTCCATTCTTAACTGGCGGCTCTGTCATCCGCGCACTGACCTTATTCCTCTCCAGGATATCCAAAGGATCATCCTTCAGGAAACAGCAATCGGACAGCACATAAATCACATCTTAAACACGGTACTTCATATTAATAATCTGACGAATGACACTCAAGGGATCTTACCTCCTCGATACCTGGGAAGTGCTCCAGAAACTGGGACACGTAGGTCATTATGGACTGTTGGTCAGGACGATTCAGCATTACATCTGAGGAGACAAGTTTCGGTTTACTACAGCATTCAGTTGTTTTTACTGTTACAGGCGCTTTCAAACGTAAGCCTCGAATAAGCGATAATTGAAAATCACGCCAAATCATTTAGCGATGCACTGATACCTTCAGGCTCCAGAAGTCGCGGGATGCCCAGGCTGTAATGCGCCGTCCTGAAAGCCTCTTCGATGTTCTCTCTGGGCGATCTAAGCAAAGCTCTCCTCATGTCCACCAGACTGGGGTCAATGGACTTGATCACGGCAAGAAAAGCCAGACCACTTGTCCAGCTCTTGCCAAAATCCTGAACTGCCACACCAAATCTATGAAAAAATAAAAATTAAACAGAATTATAAGTAGTGAGATTTGAAATACACACAACTTATGATTGCACCTTGTTATATATACTCAGGAACACTTACTTCCTAGTACGTCTCTGGACCCAGTGCAAAAGAGTCTTTATGGCTTTTCCATGATCTCTGGCGATGACGGAGGGCTTCTTGTCATCCGAAGGTGTGCTGGACTGAGACACGTCCGAGTCCGAGCTGGTTGGGATGGACGACAGGCTGGAAGATGACGGGAACTGGTTCCTTATGTTTCCCGTAAGCTCCTTTATCTGTGGAAAAACATGAAACGTAAAGAAATGTATTATTATTTTCACTGTCGCATGAATAGCGTCCTTTTGACTGTCTTTCATTTTCGTTATCAGTCTCATAGAACACAAAGCGAAACACAATTTATGTCAGTCTAACCCAGATAGATGCAGAGTCAGACAAGCGTATGATATTTTTACCTGGAAAAACAGGATGATGTTCCAGATAAGCCCGAGCACAATGGACGAATTGCCATCAGCGATGTCTGTAGCATCAATGCTGACCAGCTTCACCTGCAACAGATACGTGACTCATCACACACAGTCGTGCAGCCACAGTGTTTCTATAGCAAGTTTATTTAGTTTGCTTTGTCTGGAATGGTTAATTTCTCCTGACTCATGACCTTACACAGCTCAATACTTACATTTCTTTCCTCCAGGAATTGCAACACCCTGGCAATGTTATTGAGCCTGAAAATGCGATGCGCGGACGGTTTGAATTCATGCAGCTGCGAAAAAGAAATCAATCAATCAAGAAAATTAGACACACGTTTAATATTTTATAAATAGAAGGGAATCCGATTTTTAGCAAAGCCTCGTGAGTTTATTAAAGGATGTTAAGTGTATTTATTTTTAGTGGCATTAAATCACGTGAACCATTTAAGCATATCACAGTGTATTCTCGCTTTGGATGAAGTAATACGCAAATATATTTTTAAACAGTTTTTCTCACCAGCCTGCATCCTGACAGCTCCTCCAGCAACGCCATGAGAACCCGCCCATCTCGGATGTCCCGGAAAAGATCATGCACCATCATTGGAGGATTACACTACAGGAAGTAAAGAGGACACACTTTTCTTATGCTTCTGATATTTTCCACATGATGTAACTTCCATATGTAAGTATCAGATAGTCACAGTTATATACTCTCACTTGACACAAAGCACAAAATTTGGCCCATTATTTTTGGCTCCAGTTCATTGATGTTTTTATATGTTCAGCACTCATACGATCCACCACAAAAGAGCTGAGGTCTAGACTTTAGGGCATAGAACTGAAGAAAGGTGTACTTTCTTTCCCCCTCAACTAAAGACATTGATGTCGATGGTGACATGTGATGTCCCAACCACCAACGAGGCTATTTCGTCTTTTTACAAATCGTAACAACCCTTAACTTAAAAATACTATAATGTAGATTTAGAAATTTGTCCTTGCTGTGGTCTCGTCCTTGTCTGGTTCAAATCCAAAATCTAATCAGTTCATCCCTTGTTTATCGTTTCTTAAAAGTCTAACAAGCATTCAACCGTTCCTTCTTGTGATATGTCGCTAAAAGCGATGCACAGATAATGGCAAAAGTATAAAAATTAGACAAGTCCAAACAAGTTACTGTAATATCACAGCTCCTAGAACGTTTGAATCCTGGAATATTTCAGTGGCACCAGAAAAAAAAATGTGATAGATGTGATAACCTGGTCATTCAGTACATTCAGGTGGTCAGCTGACTTCATTTTATTGCCACATAACGTTACCGAGTCTAGACCTGAGCGACTGATCAACCCCAGATCATAACACTGTCTCCAGAGTCTTATAGAGTGGACACTATGCATGATGGGAGCATCGCTTCATGCGCTTCCCTTCTTACCCTGACACGCCCATCACTCTGGAATAGGCTCAGTCTGGACTCATCAGGTCACATGACCTTTTTCCATTGCTGCAAAATCACATTTTTACCCTTAAAAAAAATAACTGCAGTTTCTGGGAACAAACCTGATACGTGCTTAAATATGCACAACTGTACAATTTGTCTTCCGTACGGTTCTCGTGCATTAAGAGCTGCGCGCGCTGACCGAAACGACAGCTCATAAACGCCGAGACAAAGTAACGGTTTGTGTATGATGTTAAATGAGATACTCAGATACTGTAAGATGGAGTACTGTAACCCTCTTATAGACTTTATTATTGATAAAACGGTACACATTCGCGACATATCAGAATTAAATCATGATGACATTTCAAAGTTGGAAGAATCTAGAAGAGGGGCGTTACGTGGAGGGGGACACAGCCGAACCTGAGCGATGGCCTCGTCACATCATTCAGTTTAGTGGTGAGTGGGACCTTAAGTAACTTTTATTACTTTACAACATGAAATATTATATAATATATTTTTAAAGTTATTTAACTAGTTATTGTATTGTATCGCTATGCTGTGTTAGTGGCATTGTCCTAAATGTGTGCGTGTTTTCTAACGTTAACTTCTATACCGTTAGCATGCTAGCTAGGTTAACCTAAGGTAGGCCACTGCTAGCATTGGATTGAGTTGTAAATGTATAGCCCAGTTTAACTATAGACCATGTAAGTGCAAGTTGCTTTCTTAATGTGTAATACTACATAATGTGAGAGGGGTTAATACGCGAATAAAATGATTCTGCTGTAAATGTCCTGTGTTTGTTTCTGTAGTCGTCCGTCAGCCCTTACACGAGAGAGAAGATCGAGAGGAGGACTGAGTTCCTCTCCAGTGTTCCTCTTATCACCTCAGAGCAGACTTTAGGAAAGGCGAAGAGGGAGAAGGCCAAGAGCTCAGCATTAGACCCTGGGGAGCCTTCAGTCCTGGTAGGAAACAGTTTTTCTCTTCCTTTTATTTTCCTTCACTAAAAACAAATTGTAAGTCTATGACAATGTTTTTAGTCATTCAGATTTGGCTGGACGCTTCAGATTTTCTTGGGGTCGGTGTGGGTTTCTTAGAACACATTTATATTTTTGCTTAGTCAGTCTTAAACCTGTTTGTCTTCATGTGTCAGAAAGACATCAAGAGGTGGACATCACTCAAAGTGGAAAAATATTACAGGATTATCTAAAATCTCACACAGTCTACCAAAGGTCCACTTTCTTTTCATGAATCCAATGGTGAGTTTTCTTCCAGCCCAACAAACAGCAGCTGTTATAGGTGAGTAAATTGAGTTAAGATTTGAATAATATTTGGTCATTCCACATATAAATCAACCAGAAGTTCCAGCCCACTGCCTCAGGAAAAAAGGTTAACAATAAACTTAGGGAGAAATCACAAGTATTAGTCTGAATCCCTAAACCAATGCCCAATGCCAGAGTCATCAAATTCACATTACATTCTGGAATCTTAATTAATTAACAGGGTCGCTATTAAAAACAGCAAACTCAAGCCATTATTTAGCAAAAGTTTAGGACATACACTACCGTTCAAAAGTTTTAGAACACTTTCTAACTCCATGATGGTTCCTGATGTTTATTTCTTTCTACATT
>JAOTQY010000002.1:1267547-1282646 GCA_026413445.1 Dolichallabes microphthalmus
CAAACATCGCAAAGCAGGCAGAAGTGTAAGCTTATTATTATTAAAAGCTCTTAACTTTACAATAACTGAGAAAATACGGACACTTCTTTAGGGGGAAGGGGAACCAAACTCTTAAATTTTGTATGTAAAATTATTTTTGTAACATTTTGCGCCCTCTGCTGATTGAAATGAGAATACAACTACAATTAAAGACCAGCCAACTGTGTGTGTCTTTGACTGCCTTGTGGAATGCCATTTAAAACAGCATTTTTGGTGAGGTTGATGGCAAATTTCAGGGCAGGAGATATTTAAACACAAGCCCAAAACTAATAAAGAGTTGAGATCCATTACAAAGCAATATCGTGAACACTATTGCAGGAATCTTTTTATTAAATAATTGGTATACATTTAGAAAAGGGTTTATCAACTTGCTTTTTGTTTTGCTCAGCCCTATTACTTCTGAGACAGCATGCATGCTAGATACCTTGATTTAAAATTGCTTTCCTTATGTAATGATGTGTCTTTTGTGAAATATAATAATTTCGACTTCTCATTTAGTCGGACACATGAAATATTCTTGACTGTAGAGTATACGGTTAAGAAACAACAAGAAATAAGCATATCTAAACCTTCACATCCTAAACTCTAAATATGATTACACTGTGTAATAAAAGCCACTATTTAATGTAAGGAAAGTCCTGTTTTTGTCCCACGCTCCATCCGAGCCTCGGCCCCGCTCGTTCTCCATCCTCACATCAGCAGGACGATGATGTAGATGAGCAGAAGGCAGATGAGGATGAGCGAGAAGTTGACGAAGAGCTCCTGCAGGTTGCGTTTGGTCTGCGGGTTCACCTCCATGATAGAGGCCCTGCGTATGGCCGAGCGGGTGATGTGTTGAACTCTCTCCATCGCGCCGGAGGATCAACAGGAGATGTGACCGCCCAGGGGACTGAGCCGCGGTACCGTCAGCTGCTAGCGCTTACTCCTGTCTTTCATCAAGGCAGAAAAGAGAGATAGAGAATGATCGAGCTATTCTGAGCAGGTGTGAAAGAATTAAGGCTCAAAGTACAAAGTGATTATGAGAAGTCATACTTGTGGATATTTATAGTAAATCCAGATTAAGTGTTGAGGTGGTAGGAGGAAAGACATAAACTTGGGGCGAATCATGTCGACCATGTTTAAAAGTAAACACAGTGGTAAAGTAACAATACTCCACTCTGAAGCATGTTAAATGTGTTCATAGTAAAATATTTGTGTTTTTTGTGCTTGGTTGTCAGTTGGGGTTGATAAGTACTAAAGCGATGCTGCATTAAGATCCCCCTGGCACCGCTCTCAGCGGGTAGTCGAATGGCATTATGGGTAATTTAGGAAAGGGTTAGCGTAAATAGTCCAGCATGATAATGATTGAGGCCTAAATAAAAAATATTAATCAAATAAATCACCTGTTTTTTCACAAGATCAATCTTTGACACTGTTTTCGATCATGTTAATCAACGGAGGCTGTTATTATTATTATTATTATTATTATTATTATTATTATTAAACTAAGTTATTTCACGGACATTAAACGACACAAATTTTTTTAATACTAAATACAGTACTACAAATACTTAAAAAAAATTTTTAAAGAAAAGTGGCGTTCATTAATACATTTTAATGTAATTATTGGTGTGTTTCTGTGGCATAAGGCAAATAATAATAATAATCAACACTATAGCTCATGTTATTCCTGGAAAATGTCATTTTAGAGCCCTTAATATATAACTAAATTGTTTAGACACTTTTCAAATTAAGTATGTTTTTATATGTCTGTTCTATTTCTGCCCTGTTTTTTTTGTTGTTGTTGTTGTTGTTGTTGTTTTTTGCCTTAGTAATGAAGCTAACATGGCTAAGTAGGAGAATTTGTTAGCTAGGAGTTTAGCATCATGACTAAATGAACACACACTCACCTCTAATGCTTACTCCTTTTTTACTACTTCGGTATATCAAACAAACTTACAATGTGTAAATATGACACACTTACACTTTTATGACACACTGACATCTGTCATTAAAGAAAGTGTCCTGCAAAGCTAAACACAGCGCTAGCGGCCATTTTGAAGCAAAATTTTCCTCAGATCCACCAGGGAGGACTTCAGATTTCCAAAGTTTGTAGACAAAAATTTGCATTTTACATACATATTTCTGCTACTATGAATGTTTAAATGTTAATACTAAGCAAAATAAAGTTATGTGAGATTTGCATGATATGCTTAACCGTTCGATAAATGCTTCCATTATTGTTAAGCAAAGGTACTGTAGTCTAAAGGTTCCAAATTTTAAGAACTTACTTAACAACTTAATGACTTTTTTTTTTTTTACACGAAGAGGAAAATAAAACAAATTAGATTTAAATTAATAATGGACCTAAGTAATCACAGATTAGCTATGTAGTAAGAAACACAAAACTAAAATCTTTAAGTTATTATCAATGTAGAAAGTTTTCATGATCAGACTGACGACTATATGTATGAAACGCCGGCCTCCCAGGAACTCCTTTAATGGCCCAAACATGTGGAAATGGTTGGGGGGGGGGCGAGTTCCTGTAACGTGCAAGCAGTGTTGGTGAGTGATTGCGTGTACAGTTCCCACAGACAGATAAGTCTCTTTCCTCCACAAGTTGGCGACATGTTATCTCTCGATCAGTATTAAACCTTTATGCACAAGACATTTCATCGCAAGTCCCAGATTTACTTGAACGCCCGTCATAATATCTTCTTTTCAACACTTCGATCACAGCATTGTGGGTTTTGGCTTTTTTCACAGGTTTTTTCAGGATGTGGATTATTTAGGAAGCTTTCCCAATTGTCATGGCAGAAATTCCTGGACTTTAAATTCCATTATCCTGATCATGTTTGAAGTTGGCATATGTTGAGTATGAAATTAAAGGTCTCTTTATTTTGGCAAAATGTAAATTTTTATATAGGGATAAAAATTACAATCTTTGTTGATAATAAAAAAAAAGAATTAAAAAAAATCTTTCTTGAGGCAAAAGTTAAAGTTATCTGATATTGTTTTAGGCAGTATTCATGCACTTTGTTCACCTTCTTAACACTCGTTCTAGAATCTAACATTGCTGTGAGAGATTTTTTAAATGTAAATTTTCTGTAAATTCAAACCGCTGATACTGATATAAAACATAACAGTGTGTGTGTGTCTGTGTGTGTGTGTCTGTGTGTGTGTATGTGTGTGTGCAGGGGTATGTGTGACGAGATGTTTCATTTAGAAGATACGTACTGCTCCAGTGTCAGCACTTTGTAGTAGTGTTAACCCAATGTTTCTGAAATGGGAAAGTTTTCAGGACAAATTACTTTGTTTGTAAGTAATGAGACGATCTTAACTTAAATAAAAGAAAAATAATGACTGTTTATATACCAGCTGCTATAATTTAAGGAATAAAAAGAAACAATTTGTCTTATGGATGTTTCTTAACATGAAACATAACACTAAATGGATATGATACAATGTGTCACTTTTTGATAAATGTAATTTGTTCGATTTGGAATTTTGCAGTAAAAAGAATAAATGATGTCTTATAATACTTTGGGATATTTTACTTTTTATAGATTTATCTTGTCAGCAATAATAATAGTGAACACTGATTCTTTCTGTTTCAATAACACTGAAATTTGCCTCTAAAATTACTATAATTTTTCATCATAACAATTTTACAGCTAATTTTACAGTAACAGATAACTGAAACATCTGTATATTTACAAAGCCTGTCTTTGTGCTGTATAGTCATTTGAATAAAGACAAATCCACCAGAGGCGGTTTATTACAACATGCAAACAGGTTGGGACCTTCACATGAGTTTCCCTTTATTATTCCATAACTCCTGATTTTTATAGGCTTTCTTACTTTATTAAAGTATGTTTTTTTTCCAGACTAACGTGTTCACCAAAGTGTAGTTAGTTATACAAATCAGAAAGTGTATCAACAAAGCTCTAAAGGTAAGCTTTCTTAGAAATCTGCAATTATCTACCATGTCCTGGATAGTAAAATAAGAAGAGAGAACATGCCGTAATACAGTTTTTCTTACCTTCAGAAGAAAGGAGAAAGGTGCTAAAGTGTGAAAGGTGAAGAGATGTTTTCTCTTGAGAAGCTAGAGAGCAGAACAACAGTTGTGTGTCTGTCTTTGTTGTGTTCAATTTATATGAGGTACAGAAGGGGAGGGGAAAAGTCATGGTGTGACCAGGAAGAGGGTGATGGTCATCATTTGTGTGACCTTTGCCAAACTGAATTTGGGTTGGACATACACGTACGAAAACATCTCCCACAAGGGCCTGCCTGCATTACTCACCAGTGCCCTTAACTTTATTCTCTATATCCTTCAAACTATTTAGTGTAAATGAAACTCACGAATATAAAGCGCCAATAATTTTTTTAGATTATCTATTGAGTTTAATTAATGACATATAACCTAAGTATCATATTATCATGTACAGTACGCATGATGGAAAATATGCTTATCTGTTATTCTTTAAGTACGAGGAGCGATCAAGTCAAACCGGAACTTGTGATAAAAATTTTGGTAAATAAAGGAGTAAAACTGATTGACATTTACAGGAGACTTCAAATACAGTACGGTGATGAGACTCTTAGCCACAGTAAATAATTTCATTTACTTTCATGGTGCGAGGCAATGAGAAGTCTTTCTACCTTGATGGTATCCAAGCACTAGTGAAACGCTGAGATAAGTGCTTTAGTGAAGCAGGAGATTATATATAGAGAAATAAATGGAGTTTTACTCTTAAAACTGTGTTCTGTTATTCTAAACAAGATACCTGTATCAAAAGTCCCAGTTTGACCTGAATGCATTTATTGCATACATACTGTATATGTGCATTTGTTATGTTTAACCAGCATACCTTCGGTATTTTTTGGCAAACACCTTAATTGTTGAATTTTGTAATGTTATTTTTAAAAAAACAAAAAAAAGTCTATATTATGTAATATTTTTTGGCAAACACCTTAATTGTTGAATTTTGTAATGTTATTTAAAAAAAAACAAAAAAAAGTCTATATTATGTAATATTAAATAGAAGTAATAAGACACTTGAAAAATTATTATTTGTTTACAGGATGTACTAGTTTCATTTTACATTAACGTTTCCATTCATACAAGCCCAAGCCTTTTGAAACAATTTTAAAGAGACATTTTTATTTTATAAAAAGAAAAACATAGACTCTTAAGCATTTTTTGTTGTTGTTGAAACCAAGTTTCATTACAGCAAATTTTCCTGAATTATAATCTTTATAGCATTATTTTTATTCCTAGGTGTTAAAATTAGTTCGACACATTCCTAAATGTCCTAATGCTGTTCTCCATCTGGTCTTACTGTACATTTGTTACATTGTATATTTGAATACAATATAAATAATGTATGGGATGGCAATAAAGCAGCTCAAAATACACCACATTAATATGCAAAAAACCTTTGGCTTTGGCTAGTACATGAACAACAAACAGTTTAGAGGAGGTTATCATCATGAGAAACCGTGGAGTTTTTTTCAATGACGTCTTTTAGGGCTTTAAGGTTTTGTGCTATTGCATATGAAGTGAGGGAAGGAGTGAGAATTAACTTTACCGCAAAGGGCCTGACCCTATATGGGACTGGTTGAGAAGTCTTTATTTAATTGATTTAATTATTTGACACGGTATTGGGGTTTTCCTTATATATTACTATAGAGAGTATAGGCTCATTCTTGGAATGTAACCTTCAGAGGACTTATCTTTGTTTAGTTTCAATTCTCCTTCAGGAACACAAGGGGACACCCAGCTGTCCTGTCAACACTTCTGCATTGTGTCGCAACACTGTCAGGTCAGGAAAGGTGCAACTTTTCCAATGAGATGAGTGGAATGCGATCACCTGATGTTCTAAAAACAAGACAGCCAGTGCAATGAGGAAGAAAGGAATGGCAAGTCAGTGTCAGAATACTGTATCTTCTTGTTTGTGCTTCTGGAATTATTGCACTTTTTTTCATTCCAGTTGATCAATACTGTCAGGTCTGTAAACAGGGAATTGCTGACCATAAATTCTGCTAGTGCCATTTTTGTTCCTAAGGGAAGTTATTTTATTTTACCAAAATTCAAATGTTACCCTTGGGCCATTCACACAAAAGCAACCAATTTATCCTTTAATCAGGAAAAGATATGAACAGATGAGTAACTATTTTAACATTAATGTTGTACTAAAGGTAGAAGCAAAACGGCAAGGTAGGGCTGAAATTCTGGCTTGAAGCACAGTACGGTGATGAGACTCTTAGCAGCAGCAAAACATTTGAACAGTGAGAATGTTTTAAAGAAGGCCGTACGTCCATGAATGATGATTCAGACCCCACAGCAGGCATCGTTTCTGTGAACATTCAGTGATACACCTCGGTGGATCAAAACTCAATGGATAACTTGTCGCCAAATTGCGGAAGAGACGCATCTGTCTGTGCACACACAATCAGTAACCAACACCACTTGCACATTACAGGAATTCATCTGGGAGTTATTGACACATCCCCCATACAGTCCTGACCTCGCCCTAAGACATTTCTACATGTTTGGGCCATTAAAGGAGTTCCTGGGAGGCCGGCATTTCAGACGTGACACAGGCAGTCTAATCATGGCTCTGGCGTACTGAAAAAAAATTGGTAAATCACTGGGACACATAATACCTTGTTCTGCAGTGCCGGTTTGACTTGAACAGCCCTCGTACTAGTAAAGAGTGTTTATTAGGGGTGTGTGGCCATGATGGAAGAGGAGGATGACTGTGTGTGTGTGTGTGTGTGTGTGTGTGCATGCCTCACCAACTCCACAGAGAGCCTCCCAAAATAACTTTTCTTTGTTCGCACAAATCCACTTCACTCTAAATAAAACCTGCTTCACATAGTTGTGGATGGCTGACCCAGTGAGAGCAGTCTACAATTTTTATTACTGTCCTAAAAACTCAAATTTATCGAAAGCTCCGAATTCAAATGCAAATCGTCCTCTTCTTCTTCTTCTTCAACATTTTTGCATGTATTTGAGAATTTCTTGAGATATACTGTATAACCTTAATATACAATGAGTCAACTGTTAAAGATGCTCATCATGATCATCATGATCATCATGTTAAAATAAAAATCTGTTATATTAAAACTGTCTGAGATCACTGAAACTGACTGTGAGATCACTCGCATGTGTGGCTGTTAGAGCAACAGCTTTAGAAATATCTGTCTGATTCATCACACATTATGGAGCTTTGTGGAAATCCATATAGTCTTCATTTCAATAGACCCAGGCACTTTGATAGATATACAGTAAGCACGCATAAAGGCACATGTTAGATCTTCACTCATTAATATTTCAACAGAAAGGAAACAGCCGGCTGGTGCATTTCTAATTTGCTTTTACGGACTGGAGGCTTCTCAGGCATAATGGAAAACAAGACCAGTTGTACTGTCAAGAACTGATCGTTCTTCTATTACATACCATGCACTATGTTATTATACTATACTCTGTATTCTGTGTAGAATGTGGCATGGTGGCTTAGGGGTTAGCACCACAGATTCCAGGTTCGATTCCTGCCTCGGGTCTGTGTGCATGGAGTTTGCATGTTCTTGGTGGGTTTCCTCCGGGTGCTCCGGTTTCCTCCCACAGTCCATAGGCATGCAGATTAGGCTAATTGGCATTCCCAAATTGCCCACAGTGTGTGAATGAGTGTGCGAGTGTGTGTAGTGTATGTGTGTGCCCTACGATGGATTGGCACCCATTCCAGGACGTACCTCGCCTCATGCCCAAGTCTCCTTGGATAGACTCCAGGACCCCTGACCCACTATAAAGCACTATAGAAGATGAGTGAGTACTCTGTGTACTCTGTTCATGGGCTGCAACATTGCTAGAGTTCTGCAGTAAATAAAAATGGAAAATTGTCAATTTTCTAATTTTATTTGTCATGTACGCAACCAGAATGAAACACGATGATAACCATGATACACGGTGAAATGCTTATACAATTCTCTATGACCTAAAATTGAAATATTGAAGAGAATAAAAGGATTTCACAAAAAAATGCACTAAAGATAGGAATTTAAAAAGGTTTGAATATATAAAGTTACAAAGTTAAATACATAATAAAATAGAATAAAAATGGAAATATATAAATATATAGAAATTAAACAAGAGTTACAGAATGAGCAATGTGTAATTGAAAACTGAGAGGTATAAAAATGTATGTGTGGGTAGGACCCACACATGAGATATAAAATGAAATCATTTGTGTTTTAAGCTGTACCTCATGCCATTGAACTGCCTGAACAGAACAACTTCTAAGTCTGGAAACTTAAAGTTCGCTTCTAAATAATGTCATTAGTAAAACAACTCTCTCAGCTATTTCGAGAAATCCAAGCTGAAAATTTGTAGCGGTTGGATTCAATCTAATAACAGGCTAGCATGACTGAATGGCGACAACAGCTCTTTGGTCACATGATCTACGTTCGAAACATTCGTCATTTTGGCTGGCAAGCATGTCTGCGACAGGTAATTCCCCCATGCTAAACAGTGAATCTAATTTTACTGAACACATGATGAGAGACCAGATAACAGTCTCTGTATTTTGAGGAACTCCAGGCATTGGACATTTAAAGCACCCTTTAATAAAAACTAAAACATTGTTTACGAAGAATTCCAGTGTAGTTTACATTCTGTTATTCAACACATCAAACTTCTAATCTATTTTTCTCCCTACATCAATATCCACCTGTCACTCAATTATTTGACTAATGGCTGGAATCGCTGCAAATGCTAATCATGGACCGTTGTTTTTAGCCATTTAGCATGTACGATAAAACTTGTTTGATTAAAAATTTTAACTGGAAAAATATGAACTTTTGACAAAACAGTGATTAAACATTATGAATATAAGAAATGCTAACTGTATAATACTAAATACCACGAGCAGCTTACTGAAAATATAACAAAAGCACCAGTCCAGTTCAATCCCAATATGTGCGCTAAATAAGCAAACGTAATGCAAGTACAAGACGGCACTGTGGCGTAATTATTAGCACCTCCAGAGCAGTGGGTTCAATTCCTGTGCAGTCCACCTGCTTGGTGGGTTTCTTCCGGGTACTTCAGTTTTCTCCTGGGTATTTTTGGCTCAGTGGGAGGTCTCTCACATGCCATGCAGAATTCTCACTCAATGCCCAAACCCCAGCCACTGGATGCCATGCCGGTCACACACCCAGATAAAATGGGAAGGTTGTGTCAGGAAGGCCATTTGGCGTAAAACCTGTGCCAAGTTGTGTGTGAATCGGATGGTCCGCTGTGACGACCCCTCCACGGGAGCAGCTGAAAGACTATGTGATATATTGGCACACTGTCTAGGGTGCACCATACCTCGTGACCAAAGGAAAAACTTCAGGTTGTGATATTTGGTTGTGATCATTCAGAAAATAAATAAATGAAAGAACACAGCAAATCCCCAACATATGAACGAGTTCCATTCCAAGAGCTTGTTTGTAAGTCCAATTTGTTTGTAAATCAAAAAAAAATTGTCTAGGTACCAGGATACTGACATAATTGGCTATACACAGTATTAAACTACCACGTTCCATGTTCCTTATATAACATGATTTACGTTAAAAGAACAACCTCAAAGACCATTTTCTCAATTATTTTCACTTTTGTCTCCATCGCTTGCAGTATCATCTTCATCGCTGCTGCTTTTACGCTTGCTTCCAGACATCCTAGGATGCTAAAAAAAATGTTTAATGAAAATGTTTAAAAAACTCTTTGAAAGTTTGTGACCTGAAAAATGTTCGTATGTACAGTAGGGTACTGACTGCATATTGGATATTTATTGTGATAACTTTTATCGCACATTTATCCCTTAATTATGCTACCTGAGATAAAATGGTCGCTACACAAGAGCAAGTGACGCCAGGGGCTCATCTTTCACCAGGATTAGCCTCATCTCCGTGCTAGATGGCTGATAATCACAAATCTCATTTGTTTTCGTCAGTGGAAAATTGGTTAAATTGTCTTCCAAGTTTTTGAACTCATGTTATGGCATTGTTTGTGGCATTGTTTAAAAAAAAAAATAATCCACAATTGTTAAGACTGTAAGACTTTGGTGTTTAATAAATGACACAGGTGTTCCTATTAATCTGGCTTGTAAGATTGCTCAGCAGTGGCTTTCTAAATTCCTCAGATTTTAACGTATTAGGCCAACATCCTATCAGTGATCATAATCTAGTCAAGTATCTAGACAAGTCCTTTAATGTCATGATCCTGGCACATTTAGCGTGTAACTGAGACAACCTGAAGAAAAAGCTTTCTGCTGTTTTTCAGATTGGATTTTGGCCTCATTCACAATAACCTCCAGGTTTATAGTCACATCATGGGGTCCTTTCTGTATTATATGTCTCTGCTTGGCAATACGTTCAGCTTGTTGGCGCAAAATGACAATGTCATTATAAAATGAATATCATGCACCCAGTCTTCCGGTTTCCTGAAACTTCCTGTTTCAGCACAACACACTAAACAAGCCCTCAACTTAAAGGTCAGTCCGTGGTTCTCGCCACACTGCCTGAAATGCAAATGAGCGAAAACACTCACTGGTTTCATCCGCTCAGGAAAAGCAAGAAAAAAAATCATCTCTGATGAAGGTTGCTTATTTGCATAAACTGTGTAAGCAAATTGAGTTATCATTGTATTCACTGGCTGCACCGTCAACACATGCGGCACTCGCGCTGGAAATGTCAGAGCACTCAGAAATTAAAGCATTCTCGTCGTCTGTTCGCTTACAAATAAAATGACAGAACTGGAGGTCCAAACCAAAACCATTTATTTCTACCAGGCTATACCTGTTTATTTCTGTTGCAAAATTGGCCATGTAACCATGAGGCCCAGTAGGGTTTGACTTGTTTCTTGGAACCAGCTACTAGTGGACATTTAAGGAACTGCACGTTTTGGCTCTTACTTTATATGTTGGCCCTTGATTTAAAATGAGCTTTCCTGAGAAGTGTTCTGATTATTCCTGGTATACTGATAAAAAATTTTTTAATTTGCAACCAAATTGACATTCTTTTACGCTATTAGCATACTTACCAACCTGGTCTTGTAACATTTACATCTTATCATGCTTTAAAGAATGCATTTTTTTTTTTTATAATTAATATGAGCTGCGATGGATTGGCACCCTGTCCAGGGTGTACCCCGCCTTGTGCCCGAAGTCTTCTGGGATAGGCTCCAGGTCCCCCGCGACCCTGAACAGGATAGAGCGGTATAGAAAATGAATGAATGAATATGAGTACATCAGGATCTGGTTCTGACATTCAGGATTCAGGACGTATTTAGCAGGACTGACTGCTAAAGAATGTGTCGCAACCTTGTACACACATAATCAATCATGTTCAGATGTGAAATTATTGCTTCGTATCACCTCCCAGTGGACACTAGAAGTACTGCTTTTTATTCTGAAGCTCATATTCATAAAACATCCTGCCACAAACAATATCTTAGAGTCTTAATAAAGCATTAGCTTTATTATTACTATTATACAGATCTATTAGAGATATTCTATAAATATTATATATAAATATTGTAGAGTTATTTGTAGATCTTGGATCTTTCTCCAATGTGAGCAGTTTAACAAACAGTCATCAGGAACGTTTACTTTTACTAACAGTTTAATCAGTTATGAGGTTATACTAGTTTTTTATATAATTAAGTAATAAATACACTAGCAGGACTGAGTCAGCGCTGTCTTTCAGAGATAAACTAATAATTTTTGCCATCCATGTCAGATTATGTTTCAGATCAGATTATGTCCCCAAAACATGAATATGAAATATTTCATTGATTTTGATGATTATGGCTTACAAATTATGCAAATTTAAAAAATCCAGTATCTCAAAATATTACAATATTTAATTTCAACTTTTAGTAAATTATTATACATAAAGTATAAATAACGTGTCTCTCAGTCAGTACACATAACCATAATCATGGGTTGACTTGGCCACAGTAGGTCATCGCTGAAAGGGCTGGCTGTTCACAGAGTACTGTATCAAAGCATATTCATCGAAAGTTGACTGGAAGGGAAAAGTGTGGTAGGAAAAAATGCACAGGCAAAAGGGATAACCGCAGCCTGAAGAAGATTGTCAAGCAAAGTTCATTCAAGAACCTCACTAGAATGAGGCTGGATGAGTCAGTGCATCAAGAGCCACCACTCACAGATGTTTTCAGGAAATGGGCTACAACTGTTCCTAGCATTCCTAGTATCAAGTCACTCCTGAACCAGAGACATCATCAGAAGTGTCTTACTGTACCAGTTGGAGTCATCAGTCATCCAAAGTCCTCTTTTCAGATGGAGGCAAATTTTGCCTTTCATTTAAAAATCAATGTCCCAGAGTCTGGAGAGGCTCAGAATAAAAGCTGCTTGAAGTCCAGTGTGATGATTTGAGGTGCCATGCCATCTGCTGGTCCATTGTGTTTTATGCGTTTTTATGTTGTGTGCTTTAGTAGAAAGGACACAAAGCTAATAAACTAAAGTCTCCAGACTGTAAACTTTAAGCACACTGTAAACAGACTGTAAACACATTTTATCTCTCACACTTCAGTGATGGGCAAAGTTTGGGGGAGTTGAATGTTGTTGTTTTTTTTCTTTTTTTTTTAAATGGGAACTTTATCCAGAAATACAAAACTCATAATATTCATCAGTCAATATTTATATATCAATTTAAGAGCAAGTAATTTAGCAATTAATTCTAATGTATGGGTTGAGAAGACTATAATAATAGTGGATGATGCTGATCTTGAAAGTCATTAACCTCTTTATTTTCATAATGTTCAGCCATTGTGTTCCAAATGTAAATGTGAAGAGTTAATTTGTCTGCTCTTGTCTATATTTGGTACATCCGAAATGTTCACTAGCATGAGAATAAAATACAAATTAGCGAATAAATATGCGATTATATGCCACAATAGAAATTAGCTAGATACAAATGATAAATTGACTAAATTATATCACTCAATAAAATATTGTTATCAAAATATTGTTATCCAAATAACAACGCTAAGACTGACAACAGGGTTACCGCCAACTACAAATCTAATATACAATGTAAATCTAGTAAATTCTAATCATACCATATTTTAAGCTAAAAGCAAATACTAAGAGTGAATAAATAAAGATGGGTACATTAGTCTGTTTTAGAAATGTAGAAAATGACTGATTTTCATCATACTAAATAAATAAATAAAAAAACATTTCCAGGATTCCACACAAATATCAGACCGCTTTTAGCTTCAACTTGCATCTAGCTTATTTGTATCTTGCCAGCTTGATAATAAGATAGTTTGCAGTTTGCTCATCATGCTAGTGAGCATTTAAGAGATTAAAGATATTTCTACGGTTAGCTAGCTTTAGAGGTGTAGTGGTTAGCTCTTTCGTCTTGCACCTCCAGGGTCCTGGTTTGATTCCCACACAGGGTCGATTCCCGTCTCTGTGTGTATGAAGTTTGCATGTTCTTCCCCTGCTTGGTGGGTTTCCTCCTGGTACTCCGGTTTCTTTGCACAGTCCTAAAACATGCAGATTAGGCAGATTGTCATTCCCAAATTTCCCGTAGTGTGTGAATGAGTGTGTATGTGTGGCCTGCGATGGATTGGCACCCTGTCCAGAGTGTACCCCGCCTCATGCCCTAAGTCTCCTGGGTTAGGCTCCACCCAGCACCGTATTGTGCTTGGAGTCTTTCCTCGCTGTTTAACTATTTGCAGTTACCCATATAATCACACGCCCTGATAATCACACGCCCTGACATACTGTAAACTAGCAGGTGATTCAGAGTCTCTGTCCCTCACCCAGCATTCAAGAGCTCACATCCTGTCTAAGAAGCTGTGAAGCAGGGAAAGTGAATCACCTTTTAGCCTTTAGCCATAAACACACACACACACACACACATACATTCATTCATTCACAGCAAGTCAAAAGATAAGCGCCTCAGTCTAAGACCTAGTCCGAGTCCAGAGTTCAGTTCATCTAATAAAACTGCTGCGATACATTGCCAAGTATGCATGACACACACACGTCTGGAAGGGCCTGTTCCTATTTATTCTTCCTTCATACTGTACGTGGCTGAAAATGCAGACGGATTATAACAGGAGGGGAACTAGAAATAAAGATGACACTGGTTTTATGAATGAAGTATAGCTGTTATATTTTGGCGTTTAGGTGTAAAGTTTGAGGGATTTATAAGTGTGGATTGGGCTGTAAATACGTACATAAAATGAACCACGGAATCCGGAGAAGAAGCGAAGGAAATATTCAGTGTCTTATGTCATATTTGCTTTTCTTCCTCGTCTGTCTCAGACCTTCATCATCAGGTGATCAGCCTCAAGGAGTTCAAGTAAGATGAGATGAAATATTTTGTGCGATTTTTGTGTATTTTAATATTTAATATTTAATTATATTTTGTGTAATTGATTACATTTAATTAACAAATTTGTTTTGTTTTATTTCAAGCCATTGTTCCAATAAAAATTTATTGACTGTGAAAAAATAGTTTGTTGGATCTAACTAAAATTTTATTTCAAAATATTTTATGCCGATTCTTAACCTAGCAATGAAGATGCATGGGTGAAGGTTCAAAGAATGTGTTAATCTTAATACAGATAATGATTTTAAGATTAATCATTAATGGTGAATGTAACTGATTCTTTTGATTGCTAAAGCATGTCTACTTTAATTTAAATATCTACCGTAGGTACATAATATGACGATTTTCATAAAAACATCATATCAGGATACATACAGTATGTAAATTTATGCATGATATGGGTCACAATATACTGTAACCTGCCAGCAAGAAAACTGTGTTTCAAAAATAAACTGTTGTGACATTTAACATTTTTTGATATGTGATATTTACAAGTGGTGTTCAAGTGAAACCCGGGACAAAATGTGCAAAATAACTGAACACTAACAAAAGGTAGTAAAAGCTCCCTTTAAATATAATATCATATTTATACTGTACTGCGATGGATTGGCACCCTGTCCAGGGTGTACCCTGCCTAGTGCCCGAAGTCTCCTGGGATAGGCTCCAGGC
>JAOTQY010000002.1:1372307-1385305 GCA_026413445.1 Dolichallabes microphthalmus
AGTCTCCTGGGATAGGCTCCAGGCCCCCCGCGACCCTGAACAGGATAAAGCGGTATAGAAAATGAATGAATGAATTTGTCATAAAACATTATCTGATTTTCATCTAAGTCAGTGGTTTTAACAAATATAACGTGCCTAAAATAACAGCCCCCCCAAATATTCTGATCGTTCATGTCTTTATATAAAACACACTCATTCAACATTTAAAATGGTAGTATTAAAAGTAAGTGAACCCTTGGAATTAATAACTAGCAATAACAGCAATGTGTCTCCAACTGTAGACCGGTGAATTTCTAAAGTCACTTTGAAATCACTTTGTAACCCTTTTCAGCTTCATGTAAATCAACAGTTCTTGATCATAGATCCTCTGGAAGCTCCTTTGGTAAGTCATGGCTCACATACTGTAGATGTAAGTGAAACTCAAAAAGTTTGAGGGATTTATATCGGCCAAAGTAGCTCTAGTCCACACCTCCAAACTCATTTCTTAATAAAACTCCAGATACCTGACTCCAATTAGCTTTTTTTTTTTAGGTCATTAACTCAAGGATTCACATACTTTCCCCACTAACACTATGGTTGTTCTCAATAAAGACATGAAAGATTTTGAATTTGTTTTGTGTTAATATTTTAGGCACATTATATTAGTCAATACTTTTGGTATAGATGAAGATCATATCACATGTTATGGCAAATGAATGTAGGAAACCAGGAAATTCCAAAAGGTTCACCTACTTTTCCTTGCCACTGTATATACTGTAAGTAAACGTCAGTAAGGCACTAACACTGACAAATTAACCACCCTGTGTATATAAGCTAGTGTTACAAATGCCTGTTAGCTATTTATATATTTGCCACGTTAGCTATTCAAATATGCAGCATAGTAGCTAGTTAGATATTTTGCTAGCTGGATATGCCTTATGTGGCTAGTCACATATCCTGTCTGCTAAACTCCAGTTTGATTACAGACTATTCTTTAAATATAACCACGGTTTAAATTATGTTATGACTGTTATATCATGACTAATAACATTAGCGTAACAGTTGCTACAGACTGTTACGAAATGACAAACTTGCTTTAACCTGAGGTAAAATGCGTAGGTGTAAGAATGTAGGTCAGTCAAAAAAAGAAAAGACTAATTCTACAACCCTGCCAACATACAGTCATTTTGTTGTGTTTAAAATTAACAGGTACAAATACTGTTCTAATTCACGTTGTGTTAAACTTATAAGTTATAGCAGAAGTGGAACAGGCTCTGGGTGTGTGTGTGTGTGTTGGTGTGTGTGTTTGTGTAGACTGGAATGCACAGTTAAGTTGTGCACCCTCGAGGTCTTACGCACAACATGTCATGCTTTCTTGATGTCACAAAAGTTCAGACTAGAAGGAGCGCGTCAGGGCTCTGGGCATTTTCAAGGACAGGGCTAGCGTTACTTTGTTACTCGTGATCCTCTGGATTTACGTACGTAGGGACAAACTCAGAAACTTTTGCGTCACTCTGTCGTCGTCTTTTAAGCCGCTTTTTGATTTGTGGAGACACTCTACAGTCATGTCCAAATATATTGGCACCCTTATAGAAGATCACAGTATTTGATATTAGTAATTTTAAAATGAATAAAATAGAAAGTTACTACTTGATTTATAACATTTACAGTACGAATACAGATAAAATGTCATGGACAAATACTGTATCAACAACAATACTACATAAACATATTTTTTAGCTAAGCCTTTGGAGGTTTAGCTAAGAAATAATAGGATTTGGATCAGGACTCACTACAGAACATTCCAATGCTCCAATCCCCCCTCATCCGTTCATTTTATGTTTTGGCTCATTTTACTGCTAAAAGCGCACAACTTTCAGATACCGGGCTGGCTATATGTTCTGCTCCCAAATGCTGTGACAGTCTTGGGACAATGAACTATGCGCAGATCAAGGTACCTGGTATGTGGGCAGCAAAGCAACTCCAAAACCTCTCTGAGCTTCCACCAGGTTTCACATAAACCAAACTGACAGTGTTCATTTATTTAGAAGATTCTCCTATAAACATGATGGCAGTTGATGGGATTTTCCAAAAAAAAAAGCTAATTTTGTTTTGTCTATCCAGAGCACATTCTGAGAGAACTGTGGCTAATCAGCAAGTCTTCTTTTTGTCAGTTGATTTTACAAAAAAGGTTCTTTTGCGATGAAGCCCATTTTCATTGGTGGTGTGACCTGAAATTGTTGAACCATGAGCTTGAAGGTCCATTTCGATCTGTTTCTTTCTTCTTTTTGAACCAATCCTTGTTCATTTGGTTTTTGCGACTTCTTCCAGAGATGCTGGGCCTTAAACTTCATGATGCAGTATAACATCAACATAATAACGCTGTCCACTGTCATCACAGGTACATCAAGCTCTCCAGAAATGACCTTTAAGATACCTAGGATACCTGGCCACATAAGTGATTATAAGTCTGCTCAAACTAAAACCAGAAGTCTAAATGACAACTGGTGTGTAAATGAATTCAGGCCCTGATGGTTCATCATGCTCAGCTACATCTCAGTACAATGTGTGTAAGATGAGTTTTTAACGGGATGTTACAGGGAGCCGATTCCACTACCTTGTTTACTACTGTTTAGACGCCATTAAGGCACACACACAACATAAATATCACTAACATCCCCAACACTCAGACTGAGAGACGACTGCTCAGCTGAGACACGCTCCAGTTGGACGACTTTTTCTGGCACTTCCATTTTTACAAGGGTCGTGGCTGATGCCATCCGTTATTTGTAAAAGCTGTGAGCTTTGACGTGGTCGGGTTATTTGTGAAGTCCTGACATCGCACGGCAGACGGGCTGCATTCTGGAAACATTCAATCTCGGACTGGTTTAGCTCAATGGGAGGCTCTGGATACTGTTAGCGCTCTCCTAAGTTAGCACCACAGGTGCGTGTCAAGACGGCTTTAGACGATTTTGGATATGAACTCATAAAACCTTTTTTTAAAAGACAAGCCACATGTTCAAGAAGAGATGATATGTAAAGAAATCAACAGGTAAAGAATAAACAGGGTAGGGTGTGCTGTTAGAGGAAAATAATTGATCTTACTATGCAAAAGTTACTGCTGAAGATTAAGATGAAGATTAAATTTTAATTTCAACCATTATCGTCATCACTCACATTGGTCAGCTTATTATGATCATGAACATTTTTTTCTTGGAGAAAACAATCGACATGGGGGAAACCATTTTAACCTCAACATAATATTCCCACACTTTGTACTTCTCTACCACTCCTTCCATCACTCCACCTCTCTGGACCAGCTGATGGAGTGAGCTGCTAATACAATAGAGGCTTCTCATCTCTCAGACTTCCGCTGTCACTCCCCCACCGCTCACTTCCTCCCCAGCCTGCTCGCTTTCTCAGTCACTCATCCACACACACTAACACACATTCTTCTCTTTCTTACTGTATACTGTTCACTGAAATATCATTTAGAGTTTAAATCGATTGTGTGATTGAATGGATCCAGGATCTCAGATTCAGTAAAGGAGGCGTGGCTTCTCTGTGTGTCAGTCTCAGTGAAGGTGGTGTGGCTTCAGTCCTAATAAAAATGCCATGACTTTGAGCATGTCAGTCTTAGTGAAGGAGGTGTGGCTTTTAGGGTTTTTCACTCTTAGTGATAGGGGTGTGGCCTTTGAGGATGTCAGTCCTAGTGAAGGAGGTGTGGCTTTTGGGACTGTCAATCCTAGTGAAATGGGTGTGGCCTCTAGGCATGTCAGTCCTACTGAATGAAGTGTGGCTTTTGGGAATGTCACTCTTTATGAAAGGGGTGTGGCCTTTGAGGATGCGAGTCCTAGTGAAGAAGGTGTGGGTTTTGGGCATGCCAATCATAGTGAAAGGGGTGCGGCCCTTTGGGCATGTCATTTCCATTAAAGAAGACATAGATTCTCTGGTAATAAGCTGGTGTGCTTGTCAGTTCCACTCAAGGGGGTGTGGTCTCTTAGCCTCTATATTTGGTATTAGAACATACAGTACATTGAAAAGAGAAAAAAACACCATAATGATTATAAAACAAACTGTTATTTACTAATTCTTTTTTCTTCAAATTCAGCATTTTTCATGACTTTTATAATTTTACATTCGTAAATGAATTGAAATTCAGTGACAGTTCATGAATGATAGGAACTACAATTTGTGTGTGTTTTTCTAAAATGTAGAAATATTTATTTTTAGTATTCATTTTTGTCATTTCCTCATACGCTGTCCATCTCTCTCTCACAGTATTTCTGTTCTTTCAGCCTGTAGAAATAAACGCTCGGCTACTACAGGAGCCATCCAGAGCCGTAGAGGCCGTTGGAGAGGGAGGATGGAAACAGTGAGCAGACTTTTTCTACGTTCTCTCCAAGCGTTTGTGTAAACCCTTCCGTAACCCCCCCCCCCACACACACACACACACACACCACCAATACCACCACTTTCCCTCTCCCTTTCTCTCTCTCTCACACACTTAGACTCATTCATTCCTCTAACGCCCTCCCGTACACTCTTATCCTCTCTCTTTTCCATTCCACTCTCCCACAGACGGGAGGTAGATGTACTCCGAGAAGCCGGAGCGAACCATGTGGTCATCTGCATGAGTCATGAAGAAGAGAGCCCAAGGGAAAAAAAGAGGGAGAGAGGAGAGGGAGAGACTTGGAATCTGTGAGTCACAAAGTAGAGGTGCAGTGTGAGGAAAGCCCTGCTTAAATGATTTATCAGTTGGGGTTAAGGGGACAAAACGGGGCGACTTGGAAAGGACAAAAAAAAAAACAAACAGGAATAGTACAGAACTAATTTTAGTTCTAAGTACGTAATGTTTAATGTCATGATTTATTGAATTTTAAACTGATTATTAGATCATGACTGATCCTGGTTTACTGATCTCCAGATGTTCTTTTAGAATCATATTAATCACTCATCTTTCTCAAGTGTGTGTGTCAAGCCTCAGCATCAACATGTTGCCATTTTCATCTAACACGCTCATCTGGTCAAACCCAGAACGATAATCTGAGCACAACTCTGGCCTCACGATAAAAACATGACTAGAATATAGCAGATGTGTTTTACAACCCATGCAATGTCAGCTATTTCACCCACACACACGCGGTGCAATCTGATAAACAGCACTCAACATCATTTGTTTTCCAGAGTTTGCATCTGCACAGATGAGAGATGTGTAAACTCTCGCTCAGGCCATGATGTCATCAGTTTTGTAGTCAAAAATCTTTAATTTCTCGCTGCCTGGGTCGAATCATCCAATCACACCGGGGACGTTTTCATACTGTATATAAAAAACCTAAGTAAAGGTTCTGAATCTGCTTAAACACTGAGAAACAACACAAAAGTCTTTCTCACACCTCTCTCTCTCTCACACACACACATCTAAATTGGAAGAGTTGTTTGTTGGACACATGATTCCTTTCTATTTCTATTTCTAGAAAACACACACACACACACACACACACACCCCAACACCCCACGGCTTAGAGATCACACCCTATTTTTACAAGTTCGACCATACACACTCTGCTCAGTACACCGTTCATTCACGCCCTACAGCAAAATCAGTGGCAGAGGACATGATGAGGTCAGGAAACGCTCTCTTCTGTGGCGGTGTGTGAAATTCAGTGTCGCTTTGGTTAACACTACAAACACAGAGAGAGAGAGAGAGAGAGAGAGAGAAGCTGCTGTGTGTGTGTTTGTGTGACCATTCCTTTTTATAATTGTTGAGTCAACACAACAAGGGCACAGCGTGTTCCCATAAGAATGACACACCACCTTTAAGCCCCTAGCACCACGCGCGCAGCTCAACCACCCGACCATCAACATCAAAACATCAGAAACATGGAGAATGGAGTGACTCAGGGAGGAAACCGTCTGTGTTTATTCCTAATCCAGATAATTAAAAAAAAGAGAGAAGAAGATATAGAACAAAAACAAGGTGGATGTTAGTTAGATAGATAGATAGATAGATAGATAGATAGATAGATAGATAGATAGATAGATAGATAGATAGATAGATAGTGGGGTCATGACGATAAAATGTTTTTCAAACTGAGAAAATTATGAGAAGAGTGGAAGACAGAGGCAATTGAACCGAATTAGAAAAGTCAGCGAGAGAGAGGGAAAGAGTGAGAGTGTCCCCCCCACCCTTCTCTCTGTTCCTCCTCTCTTCTCTCCAGCTCAGCTCAGAGGAATGTGCTGCGTTCCACACATCCACTCGTTCAGCGGAAGAATGAACAGTTTTCCGAACGGAGCTGCCGCGTCCTAAACCACGCCGCTGAGATGCATAGTTTCGCTGTGAGATCACTCGGCCAGACGGTACGATAAAGCGCACTACCTTAAACGGACTCCTAATGTGTTTAGCAGAGTTGAGGGGATGAGGATGGAGTGAACGAGAGAGAGAGAGAGATCAGCACGTAGTGGAAGAATGGCTCTCCAAATGGTGTGAAAGGGTGACGGTGGAATGAAAGGGCAGAAAAGTTGAGATGATGAATGAAGGCCATATCGCAGACACTTCCACTTCCAGCATCGGTGTGGTCGAAAGCACACTAAAGCATCTTGCGTTCATACTTGAGTTCAGTACAGTTCAATCAGCCAACACAACACACTACAGAACACTGCAATACGTTCAAATATTTGTCAGAATAGCACAATATGGCACATTACAATAGACATCATAATGAATGAGATTAGTATACTATAATACATATAATCCTGAATTTTCGATTTAGGTCGATTCCATAGTATTAGTGTTTACTGTCTGAATATTTCAACTACAGTAGGTATGCTTTTAACAAGTTTTAACGCAAAGCATCTATTATGCATTGAAATTATGTAGAACTTGTGTTGTCGATTTTCAACGCCATATCTTTTTTTTCTGCGCCACACTCCAGTCCTGTAGGTGGCTGTACTGCACCAAGTGCCCAGAAATTGAAAGAAGAACCATTACTTTAGCAAAATGTGGAAGATGGAAGCAGTTTGCATTTTCTGCAGAAACCGTGCAAACTGTTTAGTTTTTTTAGGGATTAGAAAGTTTACCAAAAAAGTTACGAAAAGTATGAATCGATTCTGAATAGAAAACTGACCTGTTGATTCAATTGATTAAATCAATCTTTTGTTGCCCAATCAATTTAATCACACAGCTGTACACTATACCCTCACACTGTAATACAACACAGTACTAACAATACAGTACACTAAAATATGACGGCACTATAATCAAACACTAGAATAATACAGCCACTCAAATACAGCTCAGTACAGTATACTTACACTACACGCTACACTATACAACATATATACTACACTAATATAGTGTGTCACTAAGCCGTCACAGTGTAATCATACAGCACATAGAAATACAACACAGTTTATTTAAGTGTACTGTAATATTGCTGGACAAACACTATAATCACACTACAACAAACACTATTAGAGCACACTACTGTATAATCACACTGGTGTATACTACACTATTGAATACCACATTATAATCATACAGCACAATAAAATACAGCACAGTAGTACTGTATACCCATACTATTGTACACTACACTGTCCTGAAGCGACAATGATAGCACAACTAGCACACTTACGACACACGAAAATCATCCAGAGCATACTTCATCATACTGTAATCATAAAGCAAATGAAATACAACACATTTATATTCATTTATATTATATTATAGTACAAAAGAAGTGTACTATAATATCGTTAGACCAACACTATAATCATATTACAACAAACACTATTTGAAGATACAGTACAACTGTATAATCATACTATAGTATACTACACTATTCCCTACCACACTATAATCATACAGCATAATAAACTACAGTACAGAATCCCCATACTATTGCACACTACACTGTACTGACATGAAAATCATACTACATCAAGCACACTTAGGACGCACAGTAATTATACAGAGCATACACTGTAATAATACTACAACAAGCACGATTAAACTACATTATAATCATACTACTGCATTCTACACTATAATCATACAACACATGAAAATACAGCACCTTATACTCACACTATAGGGGTACTACAGTATAGTGATACTAAAACAAACACTATTAGAACAATTTACTGTATAATCATACTCCTGTATAGTACACTATAATCATACAGCACAATAAACTACAACATAGAGGTATCCCCATACTATTGCACACAACACTGTAATGAAGCAAGCACTTCAGCAAGCACTTTCTGGACATATATACGAATGTCATCACACTGTAATCATATTCTCTAGCATATTACACTAACACTATAATCATACTACAAACAAACACTATTAGAACACACCAATAATCATTATCATAATGCTATAATCATACAGAACACTAACATACAAAACAGACACGCAACATTATACAAAAACTAATCATACTAGAGCATAGTATGTACTATAATCATACAGAACAATAAAATACAACACAATATACTGTATTCTCTGTATATTTTAGCATGCTACACCATGCACTATAATCATACTACTTGTACAACAAATACTTTTAAAACACAATACAATCATACTAGAGTATACTACACTATACTCCACCACACTACTATCATAAAAGACCCTAAATACAGCACATTATATCTATTGCATAGTGCACCACATTAAATACAATCACACTATAATCATACAGCACAGTATACCCATACTGCAGCACGGGTCATGATACACCATCACTCTATAATCATACACAGCATACACTTTACTGTAGTAAGTAACACAAACATACACACACATGGGGTTATTAGGGTTGTGACTTCCCTTGAATATGTGTATGTGAATTTTTTATTTTATAATTTTTTTTACAATACTGACGCTTTGATATTGCACTAAACAAGTCCAGGCATCTCCGTGGACTTCCTGACACCGCTAAATCCTGGAGTGTATGACTCACACACTCTTTGGACCAATCCTGCCTCCTGCTAACCCAGTCTGGGCTTCTCTCACAACTCAGACTGCTGTGAATCACACACTGCCACACTGTTATGTCTGCCGCGTCAAGTCAGACAGGAGCGCCATTCTAATTTTAGATCACGGAAGAAGAAAAAAAAAACCCACAATAACAATTTGTGAGGTTTGTGAGTTTGGCTGGCGTCGAGCGTGCGGTTGATCCCAGTCTTCCTTCCAGCCGTGTCTATTCGTGACCTTTACGTTTGTATGCTGTGAGCGATTGTATGCGTACCGGTTATCGGGATGGACAGAGAGGGAAACACCTGCCAGAAGCAACCAAATAAGCACAGAGTCACTATTGTTCCCACTCACGATGAGCTCCATCGCGCTCTCTCTCTCTCGCCATCCGTTTTCCTCTCTGTCTATCACGGTTTGTCTCTCCTTCCATCCGTCTCTCTCTCTCTCTCTCTTACAGCTTTCTGGGTCAAGGGAAGTCCGTCATGGCGTGCACATGCACCATTTAGTGTTCGCTCTGCTTCTATTTTGGTAAACAAAGCTTTTAGACAGCGCAGACTAAAAAATAAAAAAAACATCAAGACTACGTCAATGTAATGCGTGTTCATTCATACAAAATGAGCTCTGCGTTTTCTTATCCTCAAAGAATATAGGCACACCACAAAACACTCTTATTATGTAGATAATAAGAGAGAGAGTTTCAATAGCCTGCGTGCCCCATTAAAATAAAAATCTGGCATAGAAAATGCGGACTGGAAAAGGAAATAGCGCCTCCGTCTTTGATGTCAAACGAAATATGATGTAAATGATTAGACTAAAACGACAATATATTTCACTTGTTATTTGGTCTATAATGAAAATAATTGTTGTTTTATTTATTTTGTATTTTATTTTTCAGTGTAGTTGCAGAATAGAAAACATGAATTTCGCCATTGTGGTCAAAGCGTCAGACGTGTCGGACTTCTCAAGGTCAAATTTGTTAGTCGCAGAGACATGCATCTCAAACTCCACCTTGTGTGTGTGGGGCTTTTACGCAACTTCTAAGAATAAAACACATGATTTTGTCTTAATTCATATTTTATTTAGCTACACTTTTTTAATATTTCACCTAACTCAAAACTAGTCACAAATCCTGAGGTCAGAACCATCGTGCTCCCCCAGGAAGTGCTGCTGCACCTCGTCGAGAGTCAATGAAGTTTGGTCTACTTTGTCTACCTGTGGAAACCTCAGAGATTGAGTGTTTGCGCAGGGCTGAATGTCGCAGTCAGAGCTATGCTTGGAATGTGAGCCTCAAGTCTGCGGATTTGAGAGCTAAGGGTGCTATTTAAGGAAATAGTTGGGCCCCCACTATCCCCTAGCTCACCCCCCGCCTTTGCTTATTCGCTTCCTGTCTGGAAGAAATCTTTATTTCCATACTCCATACTGGGAGATGAAGAAAACTGTGGATTCCTCCACTGAGTAACTAAAAAAAAAAACATCTCATAGGAATATGCTGCATTTAATACGGATGCATCCTGGTCTGAAAGCCGTGGCCATCTTCTTCAGGCTGAGCTCATGCTCGATCAGCACTTCTTGAACCGGGGCGTACAGTAGAGCATTGTGTCCCGCTGTACAAACAACACAGATGTGCCGGATGATTGGCAGCTCAAGCCAAACTTACAAATGCAACAGTGTGGAGAGAAATGACCTCACAAGACATACAGCCCTGAGGCGTGGTATGGAAGAGTGCTTTGGCATGCGTATAAAAGGTAGAGATGTCTCCAGAGCGCGTGATCCATTAGAGTCGAGCATGCTCGAACAGCTGGGGTAGCTACAGAACCGGTCTGACTGCGTGGGGTAACAGGGCAACTCACAGATCTCTTAGCGAGATGACACCCTTAACCCGGGAATTCTTCGGTGGCGTAACCGTTGGTGAATCTCTCTTTTTTTTCCACACATCAATCATTTTCACCTTGAGCCAAGGTGGAAAAAAAAAACACACACACACACACACACACACACACACACACACACAAAAAAAAAAGCGCAGGCTAAGTCTGTCTATTCCATCTGCCGAGGACAGGAAACTCTTCTAGCTTGCCCAGCCCCCTCTTCCCTCCCAGATGTCAGACACAGGTCGAGACGTGACCAAGAGAAAATGAAGAGCTCTTCCCTTCTCCCGCTCTCTCTCTCGTACATTCTTGAATGCATATGCACACTTTGCCTTTTTACTAACGCAGGACTTTCTCTACATTAAAAATAACTCGAGGTCCAAATTTCATTCCTTTCACTCTTGAACTGGTGATTTTTGATTATAATAAGAACTGATTCAGCAGCTGCTCATCTACTTCAGCATGTTTTCAAAGGTTAGAAGAGTGCACACATTAAATATAGTTAACCTGCTCATTTCTATCTCCTTAACCTCATTTATATTCACTAAGGTTTATTACCTCGTGCATACTCAAGTAGCTAATAGCTGAAAGGTTCAGGGTTAAATGTGTAAAGTTAAATGTGTAAAGACTGCTGAGCCACAGCGCTTATGCACATGACATACAGAGTATACTCTACAGGAGAACAAGAAGCTCATGAAGCCTATAGATGTGCATTTTTACCTGATTAATCATTAACTAAGCAGCTAGACTAGTGAACACAAAGCAATCCAACAAGCCGTCGAGCCTAACCCTAACTGTGTATCTTTCACCTTAGCCTTAGTTTTATTCATTTAAATTTCACCTTGCTGATAATCGTCTTCCACCCACTAAAGCTTTTCTTTTTATCTCTTGCCTGCGGCAGCTAAAAGGTGAAGCAACAGGCATCTTGCTAACTAAGCACTTCTGGATGCAAAACCTACATGTCAGTCAAGCAGACTGCAGACCTATAACTATGCACAATTCATCCAAAACATGGAAGTATTCAAGTATTAATTCATACTGGAAAAGATTTTTACTCTAAACTTGTCGGTCATGAGGTCATTAATGAGGTTCAGTGGCGTCGGGCCTCAAATCTACAGGGTGTGTGGCGCTGTGTAATCACCTGGATCTGTGTGCAGTTTGGGCTAGAAAGGAACCAGATGAGGTCCAAACCTGTTTCAGCATGACAATACTACTGTGTATAAGTCATGCAGATGTGTACGAAGACATGGTCTGTCAAAGAACTCTGGTGTGAAAAGAACTCCTGGACAGATCCCTGACCTCAAACCCGCTCTTCTCCTTTAGGATGATCTGGAACGTCAGCTACAAGCCAATCACTATCTGATCTGCTAATGGAGCTTTTTAAAAATGAAGTGTGGATACAGGATTCGTTATACAAGCCGGATCATTTTGTGTCAGCATTTCCAGTAACTAGGTGTGGCACTGAATGCCTAGAAGTCTAGCTCGTGGTGCTTTATAAAAATCCACAACTCTCATTTCAAAGTCGCAAGATCAGCTATTGATGATGTTACATAACACTCACTGCTGACCTGCTTTTCAACAGCACACGTGTTACTCCATGATATTTCCTTTTATCAGTTATAACTTTTCATAGGTGAAGTTACATGGATTCATATGCACAGGTGGCGTTCAGGTCAAACCAAGACTTTTGATTGTGCAGAATAACACAGTTCTGAGAGTGAAAACCCCCTTTGTTTCTCTATATATTCCACTAATGCACTTATCGCAGTGTTTCACTAGTGCTTGGATACCATTAGGGTTTTCTTAGTACGCTGGAGCCATGACCGGACTGCCTGTCTGATTCACATCTGAAACGCCGGCCTCCCAGGAAGTCCTTTAATGGCTTTTCCAAACATGTGTTGGAGTTGGAGTGATGTCAGGACTGACACAGATACTGTATTAAGTTGCTAGCTTAAAGTTTTTAGTTGTTATTAGACGCTAAACGCGACACTAACCTTAGCTCTCATTCCTGTAAATGTCTTGCTGTATTGACCTTTGCACCATGGCGTGGGCTTCTTACTGCGTTCAAACAATTTTTTGAGAACGTACTGGATGCAGTGCCGGTCCCAAGCCCGGATAAAATGGGAGGGTTGCGTCAGGAAGGGCATCCGGCGTAAAACCTG
>JAOTQY010000002.1:1400938-1411613 GCA_026413445.1 Dolichallabes microphthalmus
GGGCACACACACATACACACACTCATTCACACACTACGGGCAATTTGGAATGTCAATTAACCTAACCTACATGTCTTCTTTGAAATTTAAAAATAAATATTTTCTCTCGTAATTTTAAATAAATGTATATTTTTATATATTTTTTATTCTAACCCTCCGATATTGTTTCTTCTCCTGTCTCATATCTTGTGTGTGTGTGTGTGTGTGTGTCTTTCTCATTTCTGAGAGGCACAAGCGGGTGCAGCGCGTTTCTCTTGCTTGCCTGCACGTTGTCGCCGCCTAGTGACCGAATTTGTAGTTACAGGCTAAACAAATTACGGTAGTCCATAACATACACGTATGCTTCAAAAATCCATCAATAAATATGAGAAATACTATTTATAGACTGACATCTTTAAATAATATACTGATCAATAAATCCAAATTAAATTTGTAAATATATATTTATAATTTCAGTAAATTTTGTATATCCTATATTTGTCAGTATGTCTATAAAAAATTAAATGATAAATAAGTAACTTTATTAGTAAACCCTTTAGTGTTCCCCTTAATAAATACATGTAGAAAGCATTACATTAATCGATATACCGTATCTGTCAATAAATCCATAAAAAGTTTAATAAAACAATACAACCAAATGTAATTAATTAATTAATTAAAAAATTATAATACAATATAAATTATTTTGCTCATTAAAGTATATTTTTAATGTTTTAAAATTATTTACAGTATTTATTTCATCATTTCTCTTAATATTAATAAATATAAATTTTATCAGTAATTTTATTTGAACATATCCGTTATACAGGCGAAAATACCAAAAACATCTTTATTCTCTAGATAAGTGCACTAAGTAGGGCGTGAAAGCGGCTTGTAAACCCACAGCGTAGTGCACTAAATGTCCGATAGGGAGCAGTGTTGGTTCAGGAGCACAAGTCACGTCTTTCACGTCCTTCACGTAGGAAGCAGGAAGTGACTGAAAGTGGGACTCAAACGCCTGTGACACATCATACGTACATCAAACACACACACCGAGAAAAGCTTTTAAAACTCCAGCTTACTCCCGGCGGTAACTGGAATTCCGACCGTGTTTAAGTTTACAGATCAGTGCAGTAAAATGAAATTGTTATCATTATTATTTTATATCACCTTAGGTGTGCTTGTGTTTCCTGTCTCAGGCAGAGTGGAGAGCTCTGCTGCACACAGGTGTTTCTGCAAAGTAAGTTTCATTCAAAATCTAACGTTACATGCACAATAGTCAGGGATTTGTATATGTGTGTGTATTAATATTTTCAATTGAATTTAGTTCCAGGTTTAGTTGTTTCCAGTTGGAGTTGATGAGGGAGATTGTGTTGTAATAGTTTTTGGTGTAGTTGTAGTAACAGTTGTAGAAAAAGTTGTGGTTGTACTTGTAATTTTTGTAAGAGTACAGCCATTGTTGTAGAAATTTTGTAGTTGTAATTATTGTAAAAGTAGTTGTAGAAAGTTTTGTAGTTGTAATTGTTATAAAACAATAGCTGTAATTTTTTGTAGAAGTAGTAGTTGTAGAAATTGTTGTAATTGTGGTAAAAGTTGTAGAAATTATTGTAAAAGTATCAGAACTTGTAGTTATTATCGTTATAAAATAATAGTTGTAGAAATTGTTATTGCTGTAATTGCTATAAAAGTGGTAGTTGTTGAACTTGTGGTTGTAATTGTTGTAAAAGTAGTAGTTGTAGAACTTGTTGTAGTTGTAATAGATGTAGTAGAATTTATAGTTGTAGTAATAGTTATAAAGGTTGTTTTAGTATTAGCAATAGTTGTAGTTGTTGTGGTTGTAGTAGTAAGTGTATATATGTTGTAGCATGTGCAGTAAAACCTGACAGGCTCTTTAAAATTTTCATTACAATTTCTCATTCATTAAAAAAATACAAAACACCAACACAAACATACAAATTAAGACAAACACAATTAATCAGTTAACTATGACCAAGACGTAGGGAAGATAAGATGTCTTGATGGGTTAAAATTGTATGCCAGTCCGCCAGTAGAGGGTTTCAGGGCGATTTCAGGGAGGTGTGTTACATCGGTTACATCTGAATTGTAAACAGTAAAACATTTTAATCAACAAAGTTAA
Organism: Dolichallabes microphthalmus; assembly: GCA_026413445.1. Taxonomy (NCBI): domain Eukaryota; kingdom Metazoa; phylum Chordata; class Actinopteri; order Siluriformes; family Clariidae; genus Dolichallabes; species Dolichallabes microphthalmus. The sequence continues at coordinate 1,403,055 of JAOTQY010000002.1, forward strand.
AACAATAGCATTTAAGTACAAGTAGTTTGTCATGGAAGTGGTTTGTAACTTAGTCAAATGTAACTGACTTATTATTTATTCTCAGGTCACCGGCACTCTGGACGATTGTGCCTGCGATGTGGAAACAATCGATACCTTCAACAACAGGAAGCTTTTCCCCCAACTTCAGAAACTCCTTTCATCTGATTACTTCAGGTTCTATAATGTGCGATGCCTTTCTGCACATTCTAAGGAAGGAAATTTGGTTTTAATTGATTATCTGCTATTCATTTACAACACAATTTCCACTATTCAGGTGAATCTAAACAACCCGTGTCCATTCTGGACAGACAGCGGCCACTGTGGTCTCAGAGACTGCGCCGTAAAGCCTTGCAAACCTGTGAGTATTTTGGCTCCATACAGTGGTGCTACTGATTGTACTGTAATATATCGAAGTTTAAGTTCTAGACAAAGGGTTCGGGGCTTCTGTGGATGTCAGTTCTAGTGGAAGAGGCAGGTGTTTCTGTTAGTTCTAATGGAGAGGGTGTGATCTTACATTTTTGTATAGTAAAATTTGTTCACTAGTGCATATTGTCTTGAAACAACATAATCCTGCTATAATTTATAATACAATATAAACGCAATACAATATAAAAAATATATACACTTCAACCAAAGACTAAAAACATTGTACTTTTGCTTCCTCAAAATGATAATTATAATTTAGAAATTTTATAATTATAATCTCCATTATGTTGTACAGAATGAAATACCTGAAGGGCTGAAATCCAGCAGCTACAAGGTACTGTACAGTATGAGCAATGCCAACCATATCAGCTATGTCACTTTTATTATCAGTACTGTGGAGACTGTATTTAATGGCTGTATGTGTGCACCTGTATATCTATATCTCTATGTGAGAACAGTATTCATTCGAAGCCAGCCAGCACACAAAGGAGTGTGAAATGGCAGAGAAACTCGGCGCTGTCAACAGCTCTCTAAGGTACAGCACACAGTGGCGAATTCTACTCAACACCTAACCTGAAATGTACACATGGGCTGTTTGTCTTGTACAGATAAAGTGTGTGATGAATTAGTACACGTATATCCGTCACACGGAGTTGCATATGAATCACAATCTGTGTATCATCAGTCATTTAGTGCATGTAATGTGTATTATTTACTTACTTGCTATTTTTTTATTTATGTCATAACACTGACAAAGCAAGAAGTAAAAAAAAAAAAACTCTGTCTAAAATGCTGATTGACTACAGGGGAAAATGAAAAAAGCACTTTTACTCTTGGTTACTCTCACTTTACATCAGTGTTATGCAGATGAACTTTGACCTGTGAATCTGTTGATGCAAGACAAGCGGACAGGGCTGTGTCTCTTGGGTTGCAAAGAGCATCTTAAAATATTTTGCTTCAGTATGTACTTGGTGCACATGTGGAAAATAATTGCTGTCTTTTCCACCAGCATACACAGTAGAGAAGTTTGTAAATAAAGTAGTACAGCTGAAATCTCCAGATTATCTGAATTAATTTCTCATTAACTTCTCACATACAGTAGGAAACTAAGTAAATAAATTAATGCAGTGTTTCTCATAGAGCCGGGATTATCTCCAGTCCTGGAGGGCCAGTATCCAGCACAGCACAGTTTGGATTCTTTTGCTCCAACACAACCGATTCAACTAGTCTGTTAATTACCAGGTTCAGTGTGTGTTTAAGTGTTGCTAGTGTGTTTGAAGTGCTGGCTCTCCAGGACTGGAGTTGAAGATCCCTGTCGAAGAGAGTAGGCTTTTGTGTTGTAAGCTCTGGTGTTGTGTAAGTCCTGACTTACACAAGTGCTTGTGTTGTGCAGTGATGAAACCCGACAGGCTCTGGACGACTGGAACCGGCACGATGACGAGGCCGACCGTTTCTGCATGCATGATGGTAACTTTAGCAGATCGAAGACATTTGTACAGAAGTCAAAATTTTACCTAGAGTACAACATAAATTCATAAACTCTAAGTCCAATGTCAAGATTATAATGTTAAGGTTTATGTAGCAGTGTTAGAAGTGGTCTTAAGAAACTGCAATATTATTTGTTCAGAATATGCCTTGACCTTCATAAGTGTTCAAAATTATTGGAACGTCCTTTAAAACTACCTAAAATACAATATTGAGTCATTTGGGTTCAATTGTTGAAATTTTCATATTGAAAAGAAACAAAAAATTGAGCTAGTCAAATAAAAACAAAAAAGAAAACATTGATAATATTGGTTGACATTTGACTGTGTTTCTAAGAACTGAAATAAACAACTTTATCAGAATTTCTAGGAAGTTAGGGTTTAGTGTTGTTTGCTTTACAATATTAATAATGTAATGCCAAGTTCATTGGTCTCTCTCTCTCTCTCTCTCTCTCTCTTCTATATACAGTATGTACAAAGACAGACTCGTCTTCTTTTTAATCTGTCCTCCCAGAACTTCTTTATTATTTCGGTTCTTTCTCTCAGATGAAGACTCTCCGGATTCGCAGTACGTCGATCTCCTCCTGAACCCTGAGCGATACACTGGATATAAGGGTCCTGAGGCCTGGCAGATCTGGAACAGTATATATGAGGAGAACTGTTTCAAGTAAGGTCACAGTCAGCAGTTTGAAGAATAGATAACATGCTGTTCATCTCTCACAGGAAATTGGTTAGTTTGTCAGAAGCTTAGATGAGAATCAGGATCAGGGTGAGTCAGTGAAAAGTGCAGAAAAATACTACAGGGAGCCGATCAAGGCAGAGTTTCCCCAAAGCACTGCAAATTATTTTTATATTCTTGCCGAATAAAATATTAACATTACTAGATTATTATTGTTAGCTTTATTCTTTTTTAATAGCATGGACGCTAGTGTTTTACCCCTTTATTACTTTATATAAATAAATCAGGTGCAGTGGTTTTACTGGCGGTTATAAACACAGTGTACACTTCCTGGCTGTTTGTTAGAAAACCTTATGAGTGTTTTGGAGATTGAAGTTCATCTTTTACCTCTCACAATCTATGCTTAGCATGCCTTAATTTGTGGCAGTGTCTGACCCTGGACTGTTTATATTTGGCTGTAAATTTTTAACCAACTGACAGGGTTGTGATATTTAAATCTCAACCCCCGCCAATAGTGCAGACATTATGCTCATAGCCACGTAAACATACCACCAGGTCACATGTCACGTCTGTACTCAGATTAATTAAACACACAAATATTTGCTCAGGTCAGGTCCGATAGTTTGCTTTGCATGTGGTCCGTTTGCAGTAATGCATGAAACAAGCAGATATTTGTATAATTATAGTATTAATTATATTTATAGGTTTACCCAATAAAGAGACATTATTGCATTTTCTAAATGTTACACTTTCCTTTTTTTTGCTTTTAACACATAATACAAATGAATACTAATTGTTTTGTACTACACTTTCAGACCGTATACTGTTAAACGACCCCTGAACCCTCTGGTCTCGGGCAGTGGTAAGACTTTTGGTTTCTATGTGTGGTTTTGCCTTAGGAATTAAATACACAATGTACAAAACAAAAACAATCTTCTAAACATGAGGTATTTTTAAATTAACTCAGCTTTGTTGTTTGTGTTGCAGGAGACAGTGACGGTAAGAGACATTTCTGTGAAATTGAGTTAATTGATTTAATTGTCTTGAATGTTCTAATGATTAAGTGTTTTTTAAAAGTACTAAGTTGATAATTGTGCTAAAGTTGACTTATTTGTCATGTACCTTCAAAAAACGTTAGTTTGGGCTATTTATACTAAAGTATCAAGTTTTAACATAAAGCTTTTAATGTTTGTCTAGTTCTAAAGTCTTAATTATTACAATATTCTAAAGTTTTTAAATGTCAAATTTTAAAGCTTGCCTTAATTGCAGCAAAGTTTAACTGTAATGTTCTAAAGCTTTTTAAAGATTTTTTAACATGGAATGCTTGTCTTGGTTCTAAAGCTGGTTTTAATCATATGACCTATGATCTAAATGGTCATTCAATATTTTATTCCAAAGTTTAACTGTAAAGTTTTAAAGGCAGGCAATGTTTTAAATCATAATTTTTAGTTTTAGTTCTAAAGCTTTGTCTTAACTGTTGTTTTATGTAAAGTTCTTCATTGTTGGAAAGTTTAACTGTAAAGTTCTAAAGACTGACATAATTGTTCCAGTGTATTAAAAACTGACTTGCTTTTTATAATCCACTAGATAATTATAGCAAAGTTTCATTATAAAATTATTCTCGACAAAACTTTCCACAAACATTAGAAAAGTTGAAATAATTGTTCCTAAGCTCTAAAGGTTGACTTAAATATTTAATATAGACATCTGAAGCTTGTCTCGATTGTTGTAAAAATTTACAGGTGATCCTAATTGTCCTAAAAAGTTCTAAAGGCTGTATTAATAATTTTACTATCATGTTCTAAAACTTGCCTTATTTGTTCTCAAACTTTGAATAGTTATTTATTATTTTAATTAAATTAATTTTAATACTTCTAATTATCTAAATGCTTAATCACTGCTCTTATTGGAAACTTTACTGTAGCTATAAAAGTTTAAACAAAGTTTTAAAGGCTGGCAGTCTATATATTTACAACATTCTAGCGATTTTCTTAATTGTGTAAGGTTTTCAAGCTTTGTCCTAACTCTTCTGACATTCTAAAGGCTGCTGTTTTATGTAAAATTCTAATGCTTGTTTTAATTATTGAGAAGTTTACCTGTAAAGCTCAAAAGCCTGACATAATTATTCCAATGTTTTAAAAGTTGACTTACATGTTATAAATTCCTAGAGAGTAGGGTTGGGTACCGAAACCCGATGCCAATATGGCATCAGTACCTTTATACCCTGTATGTACTAGAACCGAATGAGACCATAGATTTTGGTGCCTCACTTTGGTGAGGTTAATTAAGTTGAATTAATTGCTGAAGTTTTAAGATGTTAAAATTTTGTTATATAGTGAATGTCAGTGTAACCAAACATCCAGTTGTACAGTAAAGCTCTTTTTGTATTTCAGGGGGATTTTACAAGTGGCTGGAAGGTAAGCAGCAGTTGCTTCTCACATATGTGTGCATGTGTTGAACTGTGCATTTCTTTCTTTATCGTGCTTTTTCTCCATATGTAGGTTTGTGTGTGGAGAAAAGAGCTTTCTTCAGGCTCGTCTCAGGACTGCATGCTAGCATAAATGTTCACCTGAGTGCCAGGTACCTGCTGGATGGTGAGTCACATTAATGTTCTGTTCAAATGTATCTATCAAAATCTATCACTCACAGTTAAACATTGCTTCCTGTTTGTTATTGATCAGATAACTGGTTTGAGAGGATGTGGGGTCCCAACGTTACTGAGTTCCAGCTGAGATTTGATGAAGAACTGACGAAAGGAGAAGGACCAAAGCGTCTGAGGAATCTCTACTTCCTTTATCTGATCGAGCTCCGTGCCCTGGCTAAAGTCCTGCCTTTCTTTGAGCGTCCCTCCATCCATCTGTACACAGGAGACCCAGAACAAGACAAGCAGATTAAAGACCTGCTCCTAGAGCTCCTCCATATGGCCAAGTAAGAGGATGATGAGCAGCTTTTTACACGAGAGGTAGATTTTTTTTTTCTTTCCATGCATGGTTATTTGAAAGCAGCACATTTGTCCTTCCAGGTCTTTCCCATTGCACTTTGATGAAACCACTCTGTTTGCAGGCGATAAGAAGGAAGCAGCAAAACTAAGAGTCAGTACATGGCACCTACATTTCTTTTCAGTGAAAAAAAAAAAACATTAAACTGTGTCACCTGATCTGTTACTCGTCTGTTCATCAGGAAGACCTCAGACTGACGTTTAAGAACATCTCCAGGATCATGGACTGCGTAGGATGCTTCAAGTGTAGACTGTGGGGCAAACTGCAGGTACGACAAGCAAAAGTTTTCCCTAATGTACTATGACTGATCTGAACGAAGTATCTATGCTAGATTACTTTACATTTTGTATCTACCCTAGATTACATTAGTTCTGAATTCCTCCTTTAGACCCAGGGTTTAGGGACAGTTCTGAAGATCCTGTTCTCAGAAAAGCAAATCGAAACACTTCCCCAGTCCAGTAACGCCAAACCGCCCTTCCAGTTGAGTCGGCAGGAGATTGTTTCCCTCTTCAATGCTTTCGGGAGGTACGTGACAATTGATAGGTAATCGTGGGACGTTGTGGGTACTCCATAGGTATATCATAAAGGTTTGTGACTGTTCAGCTCAGTGGAGTCAGGAGTGTACCATAAGTGATTCATTACATTTCTTGGCCAAAGGCATGTGACATCATAGATATCTGACAAAGAACCACCAAGAATTTCAGTTCAGGATGAAAAAGTTTGGGAATGTGGGATAGCCCTTTTACTAATAAGTTATATCTTCTTCTTTTTCAGAATTTCAACAAGTATTCGAGAACTGGAAAACTTCCGGAAACTGCTATCTGGTCTCAAGCAATGAGGTGATCCAGGCCTCTTTTTCCTTGATGTGCGTGAACAGCCAGTTATCAGTCAACCAAGACATGTTTGAAAATGCAATTTTGCTTCTTCAGTGTTCCACAGGAGTAAGAAGGAGATCATAGCTAGCAGTTAAGCCCGTCATGTATACCATACCACATGATTGTTCTATCCATATTTATGAATAATGTTGCAGAAGCTGTTGTTTACGATGTTAGCTTATAAGCTCTCTTTATAAGGTCTGTTGGCTACAGAAGAAAACTTCAGCCACAAAACATTGCTTAGTTGACAGGTTATAATTGAAAAAAAAAGGATAAATATATAATTTTTGCCAAACAGTTTATTTAGCCGTGACTCAGGAAGTGTGGTTTAAAATAATGAGAAACTTTACAGTTGAAAGAGAAAGTCTCAGTGAGGAGTTCTGTGAAAGTTCAGACAAGTTTTTGCTGAAAGAGATGCCCCGAAACAAACTGAGCACTTTAACCACTGAGGAAATGTATATATTTAGCACAATTTGCACTACAGTTCTTTATCTATGGAATGTATTTCACAAAAAGAAAAAAGGTTATAGGTTAAAATGTTTGATGACTACCACCAGATAGGATTTTTTTTGCTCAGGGATATAAAACTCCATATTTTGAAATCAATCAGGAAAATGAATTATTGTCCTTGTCGAGTCAGGGACTACTGACGAATAAAAATAATTATTAGGTGATCTTTCTAATATAAACTATTGTTCAGTCTATTGATTAGTGCACCATTTTCGTATCACAATATTAAGTCATGTCCATTGAGTTGTACATTAGAACAGATACATAATTTGTAGCCAAAAATGTAAAGCATTAAAACAAGTAAATATTAAATATATTTACATACACTGTTCATGATAAGACGATGTGAGAAAACTGTATTGTGATATTTTTTTGTGATATTTTTTTATGTGATAGTAATATATTATCCCCTGCAATTCAGTGCAAATCATGTTTATTCTTCCACAGATTGACAAACACCTTGTAAATGTGTTCCTTCATTAATAAAATTTCTTACATGCATTCATTCAGGTGATTTTATATAGTGGAACCTTGGATTACAAGCATAATTCCTTCCGGAAGCAGGCTCGTATTCCCAAACACTCATAAATCAAAGCAAATTTTCCCATAAGAAATAATGGAAACTCAAATTATTCATATATTCATATGTAAAATAAATACATAAAAATAATTAACACAAAGTATAAAGTAAAAATAAAACTAATTAACCTGCACTTTACTTTACAAAAAGTAAAAATAATAAGTTGACGAGATATGAGAGGTATGGATGATGGCATTCAATTGACAGCATTAGCACATAAATTAACGTTACCTATCATAGCATTTTAGCTAACCCAAAGCCAAGTTCACTAGCTTGTGGGTGGAACTGAGTTAGGTAGGCAGGCTCCAAACAACAACCAGAGCAGTTTGCTCCTCCCATTTACCCATTCATGGATTAACCAGGGTTTAGGTGGAGTTAGCTATTGGCACAATGGTGCTGAATTAAAAATTTGGATTAAAATTTCAGATTTAATTAGGCTTACTAGTACAATTTTGAAACCAGAGGTGCTTTTCTGAATGTTTATATTGTCATTAGAAGTCTGAATGATGCACACAGACTCTATTAAGGGTATTTGGTTCATTCCCAACTGGAAAGCGCTGTGTAGTGTGGACGAGTAGACAACTCACCAGTGCGGCTGTAGGAGCCAAGCAGAGATATTACGAGTTGATTCACACCGGTGGTTGTGTTAACCGCAGTGTGAGGTATGAATAACCAATTTCAGATCACGCGTCAGAACTTGTAAAGTGTCTCTAGCATCATTGTTGAGTGATTAACATTAGTGTTAACGTTAGCTTGAGTTATTTTAGTTGGCGAATTAAATTAACACTACAGCGCTAAAATATATATCCTACAAGTGATGGACCTTTTAGAAATATATACTGTATTAAAATTGGAACATATGTATATACCTCTGCAGATTTAATTTAATTAATTAGTATAGTGTGTGGATGAGTGTGTGTATGTCTGTGTGCCCTGCGATGGATTGGCACCCTGTCCAGGGTGTACCCCGCCTTGTGCCCTAAGT
>JAOTQY010000002.1:1419675-1430277 GCA_026413445.1 Dolichallabes microphthalmus
CCAAGTTGTTGTGCGGACTGGATATTCCGCTGTGGCGACCCCTTGCCGGGAGCAGCCGAAAGAGCAACAACAACAACGTTTATGAATGTAGAACGTCGTAAAAAAAAAGGTGAGGTCACTTCCGGTACCAACGCATGTGACGCAATAACAATGGGCGTGGTTTGTAGGCCGGTTCACTTGCGGAAGTAGCGGTCATGTGACAAGGTAGTTTGTTTTGGGCTCTGCAGTGAGTTAGAATGAGCAGGAAAACAAACATTTTCTTATATTTATTCATTTCGTTATTTATATTTCTCTGTTCGGGTGATAAGACCTACTTGTTAGATGATAGTGCTGGGTTTGGACGGACATTTGACGGTATCGGCGGTTTGAGTGGTGGAGGGGTAAGAGCAACTGTCACTTAGAGCTGGAAACCTGTATCACGTGACCTGTGTTTTTTTTTTAATTGTCGTTGTTGTTATTACGTCTCTGAAATAAATATAAGATGAATAATAGGAGACATAATACGAGATGTTTTGCCTTACAGCTTACTTTTATTACGTGATTATTTTACAACCTGGATCACATCAACAAGTTCCTCATTCAAGCTCTTAACACACATCTGTAAACATCTGTATTATACTCAGTGTTTTATATATTTATATTTTCCTAGTTTGTGGAGCATTCATGAAATTCCACTGCAAGTATTGCATAGTTTGATAAAGCAAAGTTTCATATCAAGGCTGGTTCTTTGTGTAACCACATACAGTAGAGACGTCTGTCTCTCTCTCTCCCTCTCTCTCTCTCTCTCTCACACACACACACACACACACACACACACAGCGAGCATATGAGAGAGATGCCCTCCCTTCTCTTATGCCCCTATTTTATACCCAGTTCTTTTCCCATTCCTCTCTGCAGAGCAAATATACCAGCATCACACACACACACACACAGATAAAATGTTCCTCCCACACACATTCCTCTTATCAAGTTGTTCTGCACTACTTTTTTTTTCTCTGGGTATAAAGTGTTTCTATTGCAGGTGTGCACATTAAGCCGACCTTGAGCAAGTACAAAAAGTACAACGTAGCCCAGCATAATTGCGGGTAAAATTTAAGAATGCAGAAATGAAAATGCTTGTGTGTGTGTATATATACAATGGGGCAAAAAAGTATTTAGTCAGCCACTTTAGTTCTCCCACTTAAAAAGATGAGAGAGGCCTGTAATTTTCATCATAGGTATACCTCAACTATGAGAGACAAAATAAGAAATAAAATCCAAGTGGGAGAACTTGCACAATTGGTGGCAGACTAAATACTTTTTCCTTTAAGATTGTGTATACATTTATTTTTATCAGTAGCTTGACACTATTTTTTATATATAATGAAGGTATTAACCATTAAAACCAACAAACGGCTTCCTTTCTTTGCAACTGTAAACTTTTCTTCTTATCTCTAGTTTTTTTGTTTGTTTGTTTGTTTGACTTTTGTTTGGTCACTTTTCTGCCTGTCAAGTTTTCAAGTCTGTTAGTTCCCTTTAAGTTTAAAAAGTGCAGGTCTCAAGTCTTATACTCTCTTTAAACAGAGATGTACTATTTGTTTCTTCCCTTTCTTTTTTTTTTTTCAATATTGGAATTGTGTATTTTTAGTGGCAGCACTTAATTTTGGTCATCAAGGGTATTCTGCATGAGCTTGAAATTGAATACATGCTGAGTCTGCTCATCTGCTGATGTGTTTGTAGACGTTCAGTTGAAAAAATGAGCGAGTGAAATAGCTTGACCTTTGCCTAGTAGTGCTTTGATAAAACTGTTTAGGGGGGGGGGGGCGTTTTGTTTTAAATATAACATGAAACATTTAAATAATATCTTTTACATAGCCTGACAATAACAATGCTTTGATTAGGATCCCAAACTACTGAGTTTTGGGGGGAAAAAAAGAAAATTTAAAAAAGAAAAAGATCTGCAGTGAGAATCATGAAGTACAGACTGGTTACACTGTATGACATTTTAATTACACATCAAATTTGACTGGTGTTATCTTAAGCTTTTATGTTTGCATTTGGTCTTAATATAACGATTTAAACCATAACTTATAAAGTAAGTAGTGCTTTTTAAATTATTGCAAATGATAAGCCTTTTTGTGTGTGTATCTGAGGTCATGTAGACCTGAGCATTCCTGGCCATGTCTGGAAAGGTCACATGATCGCATATCTTAAGAGGGTCCTCTTAGGAAACAATTATTTTGACTTGACTTGACCTGCATAGTAAAAGTATGCAAAACTATTTAATTGGGTGTTTTATTAAGAATTTCTTAAGATTATTAAGAAAAATTCTTTTGTTTATTATCCCGATACCTGGGTGCGATTCGATTTGTATTCGATTTGTAATTACTATGATTTTACAAGCACGATTCATTATAAACAAAAAGAAATCAGACTTTTGCTATAGTTTTAAATAAATATATCAAATTATTTGCTTCTACAACACAGCATGCTGTGCTGTGTCAATAGTTTAGAGCTCGCCACCTGCAGGATTATAGAGGAATGGCAACATTTTTCCACCTCAAATGCAAACATATTCAATTTTGTCTTCAGGTTAAAAGAATCGCGATACATCATTGATTTGATTATTTTCCCCATCTCTAATAATTATGTGGTACAAAGTTTTTATAGTTACACAACATTGATTGATATTGTTACGTTTTTGCCCCAAACAATCATTCAAAATTAAATACAAATTAAAAAAATAGTAGATTGCAATGTATTTAAGTCATTTGTATGTTTATTAAAATTTTCAACCGATTAATCTGCTAAATATATGTGACGAATCTGTTTGCAGGCAACGTCTCGTCTGCTCGTTAACTACGCAGAACCGTACAGGAGTCAAATCCTGGATTACCTTTTCAAGGTAAATGCTCCGAAATGTGTCTCATTTATGTGCCATTTAAACAAAAACTAAGCATCAGTAATGTTCTAATGTAAAGATTTATTTTATTTATTTATTTTTGTTGTTGTTGTTGTTGTTCAGCCCAACTTTGGAGCTTCTTTACAAATCCTAAAAGTTGAAATTGGAGGTGATGCACAGACAACAGGTACGTCTCCAAACCGAAGAACTCGAATGATGTGCAAGAAAGACATTACATCACCACATTGTATTGTATTTATTTATTTATTTATTTATTTTACAGATGGTACCGAGCCGTCCCACATGCACTATCCGAACGATGAGAATTATTTCAGGGGATACGAGTGGTGGCTGATGAGAGAGGCGAAGAAGAGGAACCCGAACATCACACTGATAGGTGGATTGCACTTTAATGCCTCGATTAAGTCTACACTGATATCAGGAACTATAGTAACGTTGTACAGACTAGCGTATGACCTCATCACAATATTGTTGTTGTTGATCTTTCGGCTGTTGTTTCTGCTACGTTGCATGTTTTGAGATGCTATTAGTGAGTCTGATGATCGTGTTTAACATCCATATTACCCAGCTGTGATTATATTGATGGTTTCGCCGTAGTATTGATAATTTCTGAGCAGTTGCAGAAAAACAAGACACCTGAAAATAAGGACATGGAAATGTTTTAAATGTTTAAGATTGTTTGACATTGACGATGTCCTGTAGGCCTGCCATGGGCGTTTCCTGGGTGGGTGGGTCTTGGGGACACCTGGCCCTATCGCCACCCTGATGTCACCGCGTATTACGTCGTGTCCTGGATTATCGGGGCGAAGAAGTACCACGACCTGGACATCGATTATGTTGGGGTAAATATTTTAATGATTTTTGTTAGTGGGAAAGGCTGATCAAGCTGTAATTTGCTGGACTGCATTGTTGTACTGATCTCTCACCGCATTAATAATGAGGGCGGGGTTTACATGGCCGGTATTAGCCAATCAGATTTGAGTAGGGGGTTTCACATCCATAACAATGAGGTACAACACGGAAACTTGGGCAATATGTAAATCTATGATCTACTGTATGTAACATTTGTATTATTATTATTATAGCTTTCTTTTAAATTTTTTTACACAGATATGGAATGAAAGAAGTTTTAACAGCAAATATATAAAGGTAAGCAGCTCGCTGTAGCTTCAGTTGTGTCTCTAACACAGCAGTGTTTACGTGCAGCAGAGTATTTGACTGTTATTATATGAGCTATTACATCAGATGCTCATACTCTGTGATTTACTTTCCTGTTCCATGATTAGATCCTGCGCTACACTCTGGATAAGTACGGCCTGGAGAGAGTCAAAATCATCGCCAGTGACAACTTGTGGGAGCCGATAACTCTTTTTCTCTTACTGGATTCTGAACTCCGGAGCGCGGTGGATGTGCTTGGGTAACACACACACACACACACACACACACACACATTATCCTCTTGATAAACAAGAATGAGCATGAGAGCTTAACTAAAAGTAGTGGATGAAAGGAGAAGTATTTTAATTATCTATTAGACACGTTCTGATTGATTTATTGTTGAATGTCATCTTTTAATTGAGGAACTTGCAATCTGTGATCAGGATCTTGATAATTAATTTCCTACAGCACTGATTAGTGCTGGCTGTGAAGCAAATAATGCACTTATTTTAATAATTCACATGGATATTTAGCAGACTTTCAATAATAATAATAATCTAAGGCTGATAATAATTGTACTTCTTAAAGAATGCTTGAGATCCAGGACATAACGTTCTGATCCATGTCACAGCCATTTCATTCGATAAATATATATATATAATAACTCAGAACATTTCCAAAGTGAGTTTTGCACATCAGCTTGTTTCATGTTATTTAACCGATTAGCAAAAACCACACGGATGTTTATGAATGTCCATATATCGACTCGTACAGGTTGTATCTGTATCTGAAATGTAATAACCTGTGTTTGTGTTTGTGTATGTGTGACCTGATCAGGGCTCACTATCCTGGAACAGTCACCGTACTCGAAGCCTTGACTTTGAAAAAGCAGCTGTGGTCTTCTGAAGATTACAGCACCTTCAACGACGACGTAGGAGGGGGCTGCTGGGCGCGAATCCTCAACCGGAACTACGTCAACGGCAGGATGACTGCGTACGCCTGATCTCTTTCTTTTATCTTGGGCTCGTAATCCTGGTATCCTGGTAACAAATACAGCTGTGAATCTTAAGGAGAGCTTTGATTCGATTTATGGAATTAATTCAATTCAGTAGAGTCAATTTTCATTGTTTAAACCCGGGGTTTAAACTTGACTTGACTGAGGTGCTGTGGGCCAAAAGTACATTTTGCATCATACTGTATATCGAACTGCATTACATTAAAGTTGCTATGGTTTCCCCTTATTTATTTCAAAATATTTAAAATAAATATAAAACAACTTTAATCTGATTAACTAATGCAATTTAATTTGTAAGGTTTTGCATTTTAATGAACTTATTACAATAAAAACAAACAATCTGCAAGTGCCAGACACACTAGTCAAGCTGTAAGGCAGAGAACACACTTGCCATTGTCTTGATTTGTACTCCTTTTAAAACATCAACCGACTGTTTGCAAACTAGACATACTGCCTTTAATTTGACTTCAGTGAATAAAACCTCGTCTTGCCAAACTTTTAAAAAATTTCTCTTGCCTGTGTGCCACCGCCTTGATTTCTCCATTATTGCGTTTGTTAATTTGTTGACGTTAATTGACGCGGAGTGTCGCAAAGCAGGCGGTGCTGCACCTTGAACTGCGCATACAGGAAAAAAGAAAATCAAATTAATTTAAACATTTAATATCAGTTTACTCTTTTGTAGTTCAACAATAAAACAAACAAAAATGTTATGTCAAACTACAAATGATGATGTGTGTCCAAGGCCCCCCCACCGCCTCTCTCTCCTCGTAAGGTGTGGCGGGCCAAATCAAACATTACCACGGGCCAACCTTGGCCCGCGGGCCCTAGTTTGGGCATCTCTGGTTTAAATAGTTTCAAGCAGCTTTTAAAGTGTTTAATAAGTGCTTTTAGTAGTTTTTAACTTTGAAATGCACTGTAACTGCAGGATAACAAAATGACCGCATTTAAAAATGACCTTTGTAGTAGTTGCAAGCGGTTTGAATTTTCTGCAAATATATATATTATAATATTTTGTAATGTGTATGTAATAAACACTAAAATTGCATACCAATCAATGATTTTAAGATTACCCAAATTAATTTTAAACTTAACAAAAAACAACCCATTAATTCAACTGACTTTTCACAGTTTATGTGGAACTAGTGCCCTCTAGTGGCCAATGATTTATATGCTGTTAATCAGTAATAGGGTTCATAGAAGGATGGATGGATGGATATTTTAAATTATAGTCTTTTCACTTTTTTTTCTTTTGTCTTTGATCCTCTGGACATTTAAACACTTAAAAAAAGTTTTACTTCCAGTGACTTTAGTTAGAAACTTAGCCGGTGAATTTTCTCCCACTTTTAGTCCCGCGTCATGTGATGTGCATTTAGAGTAAACGTTAATCTGTGTCCTACTTGATGTGGGGTAAGAAATAGTCCTGCTCAAAATGCTTCAGTTTCACTTTATAGTCGGTGTAGCGTGCACTACGATTATGCAATAATATCTTCGTTACTTTGAGTGGACGTAAATAATAATAATAATAATATTGAGTCTCTATGTGTCTCGTTAGCACCATTTCCTGGAACCTGGTGGCCAGTTACTATCAGGACCTTCCGTTTGGAAGAGACGGCCTGATGACTGCTCAAGAGCCGTGGAGTGGAAACTACGTCGTGGAAGCCCCCATTTGGATAACAGGTGTTTTTATTGCGCAACATTTCACATGGTCTTTAACGACACACACACAGAGAGAGAGAGAGAGAGAATATTCCTACAGTAAATGAAATGTTGTCTTGTAGCTCACACCACTCAGTTTACTCAGCCTGGATGGAAATATCTGCAGACTGTAGGGCACCTGGTGTACGGAGGGACTTACGTCGCTTTGACGGATCAGAAAGGAAACCTGACTGTAATTATAGAGACCATGGTAAGGGTTGATTTTCGGGTTTATTCTGCTTGTTTTTTTATTTATTTATTTTTGCTTATAATAGTTTTTTTTTTCTTTACAAATGCATTTGTCTGTTTTCTGTTTCTTCTCCAGACTCATGATCATTCCGTTTGCATTCGACCTCCTCTACCTCACTACACCGTCACGCCACAGACGGCCACGTTCTCTTTAAAGGGATCATTTGTACGTATCGATAAATGTCCAACCCTCTTGTTTACTATTTAAAATTTCATTCATAAACACGGAGAATTATTTTGTGTGCAGGCTTCAGTTAATCAACTGCAAGTGTGGCACTCGAAGTTTGATTTCAAGACCAAAAAGCCGCTCTTCTTCCAAAAACTCAGTCCTGTAAAGGTAATTAAATTCAAATAAATGCTGATAATTAAATGTTTTAAGTGTACGGTTTGATGGAACAAAAACAAAATATCTTCCAGTCGATTAGCTGAGGTTTGCTTTTCCCCCTTCTGTTTTTTATTTCTTTTTCATTGGAGCTACAAGTCTAATGCAGAAGCAGATCCAAAATTATTGGCACCCATAATATTGACAAAATACTGTACTGTATATAACTGATATACAACAAAATGCATAACCAATATAACTGAAGTTTAGTTACTATTACTTGTTTTATATTTTTAACTCATCATTATTATTATTATTATTATTATTTCAAGAGTTCACTTCAAATCATTCATTTTTAAGCAAAATTACCAAATTTAAGTAATTCTTAAACATGATAGCTAGCGAATAAAATAAACATTCTTAAACCATATCCATATTAATTATTCACGTTTTTTTTTTTACTCTTTAAATATATTTACTTTAATTAAATGTGCCTGACGCAAGCAGAGAAGCATTAAAAATCTCTTTTATCTAAAAGCTCCAGCCATTTTTGGTTATTTATTTATACACTTCCAACAATATATAATTTCTATGTATCTGCCATCTACCATCTACTTACACCTACCTGTTGAATCCCACACGTCTCCATATTTCAGTCACAGATAGTTAGTAATTGAACTGGTTAATGTGTAATCCCCACCTAGTGTGTGTATGGATTGTGTCCTAGTGTCTCCAAAGGATTAACACGTACACACAAGACGTGAATGGACAGCAGATGGTCAAGCAGTACCCTGACAGGAAACTGATTGGAAAAAACCCCATTCTGTATCATCATGTATAATACATGATATGTTGCCACATACTGGGTGCCATTTCCCCACCTACATTTATTATTATTATTATTATTTTTTTTTACAAATACCAGCACCTGTAATTGGGGTAACCGGTCATCTACTTAACTAACAAAGCATATACAAAACCTGCAAAGCCATTTAAGCTGAAAGTAAGTGCTCTGTTTAAAGGCTTGTCTCTATCATCATCATCTCATCACTTGTCATATCAGCAGTGGTTTTTTTTTTTTTTTGCCACCGCTGTCACTCTGTGTCACTCCTCCAGAGAGGCAGAGATCAGAGTCAACAGAGCCATTTCTACACAGTGGCTATTTTTATCAACAATAAACATGAGCTACCAAAAGACAAACCTTTTTCCTTAGGAGATTTCCAAAGTTTTTCTAAGGAATTCATATGGATCCATATTTAAGTGATAAAAAATCTATTCCAGAATGTAAAAAGGTACACCCCTACCAAGTGCTAATTAGACAACTGCATGGTTATTTGCATTCAATCAGGATATTTTCACAAGTAATATCCCAGACAATAAACCATATTATCATAGAATCTTAATTTTAACTCCATGATACTCCTGAGAATTATATGTCTCAGACATCAGAGCCAGTTAAAGACTACAGATCAAAAGAAATAGTTGCGAAACCTTAAGATCAAGAGATTTAGAAAATATTCATAATTACATAAAAATAAAATAAAAAAACATAATATGCAATAGAAAAAGGGGTATCTGACGTACATTATACTGTAATATGGTTGCTGCATAATTAATGAACTAATCAAAGCAAAATGTCTAGATATTTTTAAATATTTAATAAAAATAAATAAATAAATCAACTATGACTTACTTTGATTCATGATAGGATTACACTAATTGAACCTGGCAAACTAATAATCTAAAGTATGATGTCTTACAGCAACAATAGGTACAGAGATGAATGGGTGCCAAGAAATATCTATATTCATTTTAAAAATTGAATAGCCAGTGCATGTGAGTGGCTAATCGATTCTTCATTTTCTGTATAGCCTTGCATAATTAGACTGGCAAAGGGCCACATCAACTCCACACCCGTCTGGCACATGGCCCATCAACCCGCGCACGATATGGCTTTTTAAGTGAGTTAAAAACATTAATGTCAGAAAATTGAAAACTGTGATGACAGATATCCAAAGACTAGAACACAGCTCAAGGTGAAGCTTTACAAGGAGACAAACATCTGTCATTCTAAGTAGGCTTTGCAGAGATTGAACTTTTAATTATGCCAAACACACAGGTCCTAACCGAGTCCTTTATGAAATGGATTAGTTTGGCTTAGAGAAGTGTCCTGAAATGAACAGCTACTGCAATTTGGCTATTAATATACTGAAATATCATGGTAAAACATCATAATATGGTCAAACAAAACTATCTGCTAAATGCATTTATCAGAACTAGGATTTTTCCCCCATGTTTAATTTCTATAATAATTAAAAATTATATAAAATTACTGGTATGTTTTGTATACAGGGTCACGGAGCCAATCCCAGGAGACAAGGGGTATACCGTAGACAAGGTACCAATCCATTGCAGGGCACACACATACACACACTTGCATGATCATTCACACACTATGGGCAATTTGAAACTGCCAGTTAGCCTAAACTCCATGTCTGGACTGTGGGAGGAAACCCGTTTCCCGTGGAAAACTCACCAAGCACAGGGAGATTACGCAAACTCCATACACACAGACCCAGGGCGGGTATCATATCTGGACCCTGGAGGTACACGATAGTACTGTAATAGTGCTAAGCACTAAGACACCCTATAATGTAAAGTAATGTAATATAATATAATTCTACATGACTCTACAAAACAGTATAATATACCTATGGATTCTCTTAATGATTTTCACTTAGATTTTTCCTTGTGAAATTGTTTCATCTCTTGCGCTATCCTAATTTATTGTAAGCGATAACCACTTAACTAATTCCTAATGCAATCTTCAATATTAAAATATAAAAACATATTAAAACACTCAATCGGCAACTTAAAAATATGAACAAACTCATTTGTTACATAATTCAACTAACCGACTAATTCCGTGTACACCATTTACAGTATATACTGTACAGTCTAATTTGTATGATGCACCGAAATATTATTTAAATTCATTAGAAAGATTGTAGAGAAACCCTGTTATATATGATTTTCCTGATCAATACAGTATGCTGCCATGAGCTGCCATGACCATGTAATAATACAAGTGATAAATTATTGTTGTTTCCAAGAACTAGCTGTTGTAAGCTCATAGATAGCATAAGATTTCTTTTTTCACAGATGTTATGACACACAGGCAGCACGGTGGTGTAGTGGTTAGCACTGTCGCCTTGCGCCTCCAGGGTCCGGGTTCGATTCCCGGCCAGGCTCGATTCCCGT
>JAOTQY010000002.1:1494777-1505654 GCA_026413445.1 Dolichallabes microphthalmus
TTTCCTGGGATAGGCTCCAGGCCCCCGCGACCCTGTATATAAGGATAAAGCGGTACAGAAAATGAATGAATGAAAAGATTTCATAATATAGATGTTCATAAATATTCCATGGTGTGTAACAATGAAAGGAATCCTGATTTTATTTTTATTTTTTTCTAATTTCTTTGGAAAGAAAATAATGTTTATGCATGTTTTTATCATCATGCAGAAGCGACTGGCACGAAGAAGGCGGCTAGCGCGAAGGAGTCCGTTCCGAAGGAGTCCGAGGAAGAGGCGTCGACTTCATCCTCCTCCACACTGGAAGTAAAGAGAACCCGTGCGAGGCCTAAGAAGACCAAATAGTTCTTCTCTTTTAAACTGTTACAACTTCTGTTCCCCATTTTAACTCTGTTCTGGATTAGTTCCTGGTTGTACATGTTCGTTTCCTTAACTTTTTTTTGTTGTTGTTTTTGTTGTTCCCCAAGATGTTGAGTACGTTCTCAGTAAAATAATAAATAACCAAAAAAAAAAAGTATGCTTGCTTTGAGTAGCGAGTTATTTTCATCCCCTTTGTGTAATGGCTTGAATAATCAGGCCCGTGCCGACGAGGTCCAGGGGGGATTGCTTTGCCCTCGATAAGGAAATCCCCGAAGGAGCTCACAGAGTGCCGACTCTTTCCACGCCGCATCCCATTCTTCTCTCATCGCAAAATGAAAGACGAGGTGCGCCTTGCACTCTTTCTCTGTCTCTCTCTCTCTCTCTTTCTCTGCTCTTTGATCCCGGAGCTGAGACGCTCTTCAGGGAAAGAGGCTGCCTGTGCGCCTTACCTCTCCTCTCTTCCACCATTTGATCAGGAGAAGACAAAAGGCGAACACTTGGGTCCCGCTGTTTGTCACTCCAGAGCTCGAGTCTTCCTCTCCCGGTTCCTCACAGAGCGATCATTAAAAGTTAGTTGCGAGTGCATTACTTGGGATCGCATCTTGTACCTTTGTTATTGGGTTTGATCGCAGGCACAGAGTGTTTTTAAGGCTAAGCACCATCATTCCGACATTGAGGGGGCAAAGAATAACAGATAGATGAGAACAGAAAAAAAGCTCCGGTGTGTATGTGTGTGTGTGTGTAAAAGTAAAAGAAGTGTGTGCAGAGTTTGTCACTCAGGATTGAGATGACATTTGTAGAAAGTTTTTTTTTTTCTTTTTTCCTCCCCTTCACCTGAATAGTAATGAATCCAATGCAGATAACGAGAGACTGGAGACCTGTTTGGTTTAGTTGACTTTGCTATTAACTGGGATTTATGAAATGTGACACATATTAAAATGTTTCAATGACTTTCTCCATAGAACGTCTGTAATAAAATCAAGTCTGAATCAGATTAAAACTGATTCCTTTAGCTCTTTGGACTCCTGAGGCAAATAGGTGTTCCTTTTACGCTTCTAAAAAAGCTTCTTGCGACCCAGTCTCCCCGGGAAGACCTTTGCTCTTAGATTTTACACAATGTACAACGTTACAGTAAATGTTTGGAAAAATAAGGAACAAAACCGAAGAATCGTCAACTGTCAAGTTTAAACAGACCTAAACTAAACTAGAAACTAAACTACTTTTTGAGTTGTCTTGCAAACAAATCTTATAAAAACAATTTAACATAATATATAAAAACAATTTAACAGTTTTTATATACAGTCAAAGTTCCAAAGGAATTACAGTATGCAAAATCCCAGATTAAAGGGTTAATTGGATGTTTGGTTCTCATGAAACACGGGATACCTTGATCACGGACTGTTTCACGATCCCATTTACTACCGGTGAGAAAACACTTGAGTACTGCATTTGCTGGACCACAAATTGAAGGCAATTAGTGAAAGGCCTAAGTGGCCAGATGTAGAGACTACTGTACAGACCTTGTGGTTTATAATCTTAGGAAGACCACAGCCCTGCCCCCTTTGTGAAATTTGCTTAGCCACCAAGTTCGAACAGAGAGAGTGAGTTTTCTCTCTCTCTCTCTCTCTCCTAATGTTTGTTTTCAGAGCCGAGCTGCAGGGGCGCTATCGATCGCTCCAGCCGTGCCGAGTAAAGTGCACCCCTGCACGCTTCTTCCCCCTACTTTACCAGTGACCTTGGGGGCGCACAGCCATTGCCTCACAGTAGGGGGCAGTAGCACATAATGATGGCACACTCAGGGCACTTTGGGGGGGGCAGAGCATTTAAACACAACTTTACCACCTGTTCCCTCCTCTGGCCACACACGGAGCAGACACGCAGCTTTGATGGGCCTGAGCATGGCCATTGATTGACCTGCGTTTATATCCTCTGTGTTTCTCTACAACACTGCCGGTTTGGTGCAGGGACTCCATGCTGAACCATGAATCTCGCTCAGCAGCGGTTTAAACTGCACCCGGGACCCCGTCTTCGTCCTTTTAGTAACGTGGATGTCGGGTTCCCTCGTCTCCAATCCGATAGCGCTTGTCGGGTTATCGGGTCCAATTTGCACTGTGTGTAACTCATCTCTTACTGCCGAGTCTGAGGGTGAGGATTGACCTTAATAAAAGTTCTTTAGTATTTAAGAGGAATTGTTTTGAAAGTTGGACCAAACAAGACGAGACAAGAGTACAGTCGCTGGTTCACTGTACTTTTACCTAGTTGAAATAAACTGTTCATCAACACACTTTTCTCACTTTACTCAACCAAGACTCTTGCTTTTATACAGTAGATGCGCACTGGGCTAATGGTGCTAACATGCGGCATGTGTGTTAACTTGCCCGAACAGTTCCATAAGTAACGCCACTCATCTTACAATAATACAAGCAGACTGTTTTGATCTTTTTATTATACGCATTGTGCTTGAGAATCAATTGGTCACGTGAGCATAATTTGTATCATTATACAAACCTTATTCAAAATCCCAGGACCCATCACTTAACTTTTTTTTTTTTATCCTTGTATGTTGTTTAAACGTTTGAAACTTTTTCATCACCACATGACATAACATTAGAATAAAATGACTGACCTTTTTACATTACTAAAGTATTACATTGCTGACCTCTCTGTTTAAAAATAATCCAATTTCAATGGCGCTTTACTTTTCCCAGAAAATAAAAATGTAAAAAATAAAATGAGAAAAAGATCATATTGTAGCTGAATGCTGTATTGGACAATTCGGCAG
Organism: Dolichallabes microphthalmus; assembly: GCA_026413445.1. NCBI lineage: Eukaryota > Metazoa > Chordata > Actinopteri > Siluriformes > Clariidae > Dolichallabes > Dolichallabes microphthalmus. The sequence goes on from JAOTQY010000002.1 coordinate 1,497,917, forward strand.
CGTCCCACCCTGTGAATCGTCATATCACATTTCAAATGAAGCCCGAGGCAGGATGTACTTTCCGTGTCCAAGATGGTCGCTTGTCTTACTCCTTCAGTCTCCAGTTTATAGGTCAGCAAGCCTGTGTGTGATTTTATGTGAAAAAAAAAAACGATTTTAGTTAAGGTAGCCCCAAATCGCCCAGCAGTCCCCGAACTAGTTTTGCTCTTTAATTCAACTCTTTACTTCTCTAACACTTTCGTATTAGATGTTGGTGCAAAAACAGAGCTTTAGAGGAAACTGTCTTCCTGCCCTTAATGAGCAAAGTGAAAGAGACAGAAACAGGACAGACTCTGCAACCGAGAGTTAAAATGAGAGCCCGTTGTCCTCTGGGCTACGTAGTATGTCAGTGCTGTTGGTGAGGTTTCCACGAGGATGAAATGCAGGTAGACAGAGTATCAGTGGAAGGATGTTGGGAGATGTAGGAGCCGCTGCTGGATGAGTGCGGGTGAGTCTTTTTTTGAACGTTGAGATGTTCCTGCTGTCAAAGCAGTTGTCTTCGTTGTAGATCGTTGATGCAAATTCCTTTGTCAGAGTTCACCACAATTAAACGGAGGCCTGGAGCCTGTCCCAGAGTACTTGGGGTACTAGGCGGGATACAGCCGGGACATGGTGCAATTTCATCAGGGCACACACTCACTCAAACTACTGGAAATTTTGTAGACTTCTATTAGATTAGACTGCATGACTTTGGAAGGTCTTGTGTGAGGGAACCCACCGAGCATGGGGAGAGCAACATGCACAAAGACCTGAGGTGGGAATCAAACCCTGACCCTGGAGGTGACGGGCCACAGTGCCGCTGTCACGGTTAATTTCTCGGATATTGTTCCTCCATACTTCTTAATTTATTCTATATTGCCTATTGCAACTTTTTATTTGTATATGTATTTTTTTATTTATTCGTATATGTATTTATTTTTATTTGTATATGAGGATGGATCGCGCTGAAAAACATTTTTGGTGACAAGTACATAGAAAAATCGTAACTTTTAAATGTGCTTTCACTTCCATTTTGGATAACGATACCTAAAAAATTAATTTTCCATGCACAAAAACAACGAGAGAAGTGTGATGGTCTTCCTAGAAAGGACTAGTAGCTTGTTAAGGCTCCTTGTGGACCATGCAGGTAGTCCAAAGTGATAAAGTCATGCACCGGTTTCTCATGTGTCTTTATAAACTTGATTGAAGAAACACGACTATGATAGTTGAGGGAGTCCGCAAGAGCTTCAGCATATGCCAGTGGATACAGAGAGCGCCTTTACGCTGACGTAAGGGTCGAGTCCCTCGTGCAAAAACCTTGATTAGTTTCAAAAGCTGGTGTGATCAGCATGGTAGGGTGATGTCCATCAATCAACAGCCCTTAAGGCACTACGCTCTGATACCTCATAAAGAAAAGGCAGCTTTACACGGGTAATGCTATACCATTCATGGGGTCATGGGACCGCACTGTCCCCATTCATATGCGCTTGATAAATGGTGTTCTTGACATTGAATTGTTCAGATATGGTACCAGGGGGCCGTGCAGATCAGATCAGGGGTTTATGTCAAGAGCACATGGGCGAGAAGAGGGGGGGGGGGGAATCTTTTGAAAAGATAAACTTAAATTGTGTTATACGTGAGAAATCTGTTACGGTAATCTATTGTGTTTGGAAGAAGAAATGCCATCTCATACCTCATTTTCATCTTTCTGGCTTCATGAGTTTAGTCTTATTTTGTTTTAGATTTTTATTTTTTTTTTGTATATTGTTCTCATTTAGATGAAAATAAATTTCACTCTCGTTGTCTTCTTATTTGCCGTTGCACCCCCTGTGCCCTCCGTCTCGAAAACACCCATGGAAAAAAAATAATAAATAAACTATATAGACTGATTTTAGGCGGCTGACAGAAAGTGCTCTTTCAATGCAGTTATGGTACATTTGCGATTCTAGTTGTGTGTAAATATTAGAAAACAGCAGGTTCTCACATTCGCAGAAGCGAGGCGTAGCAGTGGGGCTAAGAGGCGCGTTCTTATCGGTATTGTATTCACACTACACCGTTCCTCCTGCTGTTTCTAATCTGCCGCTGCCGCTGCGAGCAAAACTGGACAGGCATTTATTGTCTCAGCGGGGGGATGCTTGACAAGAGAATGTTAAACACTACCACTACCTGCAATTTTCAAAGGCGATACCAGACATGATAAAATGTAGATACACGTTTAATTTCTGTTTTGGGTGAAACGATGGAGAAACTCAGCCGAAATAAGCAGGTAGGCGATTCTTTTTCTTTGCTTCCACAGGGTGCCTTGTGAGTTTATACTACACTGTTTTGTGTGTGTGTGTAATTTAAGGGAAAGGCAAAATGTTGTCTTTTAATGCCTCTGATCCAGACTGTTCCCAGGCCCGACTCGAAGCTTTAAGCAGTCAGAACAGAAGTTTGAAATCGAAACTGTCTAGGTTCGGCATCCGAATGGCTCACCGTTGTCCTTGTGTACCAGCAGGTCACTCTCTATTTGGTCACCTCACTGATCCAGACTACTCCAAGTCCAAACTGAACCCGGGGTGTGGCTCGAATCACTCGGTTCCCTTGGTGGCAAGGTTGTCGGGCATCAGAAGTTACTAATTGTCCACATGCGATGTCCAAATGGCTCATCCGTGTCACTGCATATTTGTCCTTAGTACCTCTGATCCAGACGTCTCTCAGTACAAACTGAGACTGGGGCCGAACTGCAAAGCTTGAATTGAATAAGCATCAGATCCAGTGTTTGGACAAAGTAAGAACGTCTCACTTATGCTGTCGAAGTCCAGAAAGCTCACTTTATATTTGCACTTAACGTCCCTGATTCAGAATACTCCTTAACCGAACTTGGGGGCTGACTTGCCAAGCTTGGATTCGATTCAAGGATTTACTGAGAATCAAAAGGCGTTTTTGACAGTGACTGTAACTGTGAAAGTGGGACATTCTTACTTCTCACATGTCCGCCACTAACATCCCAATATCTCATCCTTGTCTTGACGTACCAACACCCCCCTTCGTGCGCTTCTTTCGACACCCTCTGTGTTTCTGTTTCTTGGATAAATGATGACTTCCAGTCATGGCCTTGATAACTGCAGGGGCCATCGAGGAGGCATCAGAGGAGGCAGCCATCATAATTATCGTGACACTTGCACTCGCTTAGGTTTCCACTATAGCGCTGGTTCGATTTTATCATTTTTTTTATTTATATATTTGTTTTAAATGAACTCTAAAGGAGGCCTGAGGAGAGTGTTCAAACTTGTGTTCCAGACTGTTACCCCTTGATCACTGCCTTTCTGATATCAAAATTGCGCTGCTTTGAAATCGCCTCCTGCGCAAGTCTCAAATTAGGTCACGCTGTCTAATGGACTTCATGCTGCGAGCGCCATTAAAGAAGCTTCACGGACATTGAATAACCAATTTAGTTAATAAATTCGTTTTAATAACCGGGAATCAATTACGTTCTTGATGAAGGGCTTTTAACAGCAAGCGCTGTTCTGATGTTCACTAGCATGGCTCGTGTCCGCTGCTGTGTACGGACACAAAAATGCCCATTATCTGTTGTCATGTAAAAGAACCCAGGTCAATCAAACATCATGTAAAGACTGTACTGTTTTGTTTTGTTTTTTTCCCTCTCTCCAAGGTCTTCACTTGTAGTGTCTCGCTAATGCTGTTCTTTTTATTGTATAGAGAGCAGTGGAGCAGTCTGCGATGAGGCCCTGTAACATGCCTTGGGCAATTTCTCACACTACCCTGGTATGACGGTATGGCTTTGTGGTCTGGAACACAACCATTGTGGTCACTCGAGCCATGATGCTTACGGAGCATTCATGGTTTCTCACACACAAAGCTTTTGTGTGGTGGTGCGAGCTATTAAATTCTCACCACAGGTAAAAGCAGCGTTTGTGGGCGGCATGTTCAGGGTCAGTAAGATTGATGCGTCTGTTTTAGCGCTGAAGTCCGCTTGCTTTACTTCATAATTCAGCGGACTTAACAGAGCATTTACTTTTCTGTGTTGATTTTCTGTTCAGATTTCTTCCACATTTTTTGATAAATAGGATGCACTTTCTTTTAATAAGCCCAGGCATGGTCTTGCTCTGGAAAAAAAGCTCTCTTGGGCCTTATAGTACCCAGACCCCAGCTGGCTGGGAAACATGCATTAGCCTTGCTTTTGGTAAAAAGGAAGCCGGCCGCCTTTTGTAATGTTTTTCTGGACAATTTTAGCAGAGTATATTTAGTCTGATTCCTGTCTATTCCCAACACATATCGCATAAGGTCTGTGTGTGTACCCCCTTAGAGAAGTGGTTCTCATGGGATGCGTTCATCTGTCGTTTCACCTCCCAGCGGTTGCTGTTGAAGGGTTTCAAACGCTCCCTGCAGGTTCTATTGTGGTGTCCGTGCTGTGGGGAGGAGACGGAGCCGCTGGTCCCAGCTCAGGTTTCACCAAGCACCGCGCCCTGATACAAAAAACGAGAGCGAACCTTGGTGCCCTTCTGCCCTCTCCCACCATTGTGTACCTTCCACATGGCTGCTGTAGCTCCAGCAGATTGGCTTGCTCAGGAATGGGAGAGGATGTCGCTGCCTCTCCATCTGTCCGAGCCCGGATCGAATAATAGTATTTTCTGTCCTGGAATTGAAGATAATTGTGGTCTCTATCCTGCTCTCTAACTGTATGATATTAACCTTGTGCTCCGAGAGCCCATGCTGGGTCCTGACTGAGGCCAGATGGCAGCATGTTTTGATATCCAATCCAGGCTCGGAGGTCAAGTTGAAGTTGAAAACCGTAGGGTCGTGCCGTCGTTTCCCTCCGTGCAAGTAACAGAGGTGTCATTCAAACAAGCGGCCCTTTATCTGAATCAGGATCTTCACAGGGCACTAAAATAGTGGCCGCAGCAGCACTTATACAGATGCCGTGCCATCGAGGTTGGAGCCGTAACTCATTTATACGCGCTGGGAACGGGCTGCGGGTCAAAGTCAAAGTTCTTCTGCTTTTAGGATGTGCAGCGTAACTGAATAGCTTTAGTATCAAAGGTGCACAAGCACAATGGAAGATAGATGAACCAAACTGCTCAAGTGTCATACGTGTACTCGGTCTCATTTAACGGTGTGAGAAGGAAAAGTTCTTAAAGGAGAAAAAAAAAAAAGTCTCAAGCACTAGGCATTGCTTTGTTCGATCCACTCTGAATGGGCTATTTGACCAACAACAGCAACAACAACAAAAAAGCGTATGATGATGAGCCTGGTGTGGAGACCTCCTGCGGTGCCAAAGCCATGGTAATAATGTTCCCTCTCTCCCTCTCCCTCACCGTGACCCGGGCCTGGTTACAGTCCCCTTGGTAACGTTCACATCCCGAGAGCTTTAAATACACTTTAAAACCCCTTGCTCTAAGTGTTCGGATTCTGTCAAAACCCGAATTACCCAAATTAGGAGCTTCATCCCCTCTAGGCTTGTAGTCTAGCACCATTTTAAACGTGTTAGTAAGCACTTTATAATTGAAAACAATTACGCTTCCAGGCAGGCCTTCTGCATATCTATTTTTAATTTATTCACGTCCACTTTTTTTTTTTTTTTTTTTTTTACACTTCAATTTCACCGAAGCCTCTTTTTTTCTTAAATTCTTTCCCCCATGGTTGTTTGATACATTACTACAATAAAAAAAAGCAGACTTTGAAACCGCTCACAGGTCACGGTGTACTGTACCTGTAATTATAATTTCTTCCCGTCTCCTGGTTCCCAGGCTTTTCACAGAAGAGTGCACTGTGGCTCTGCGGACGGACGCCCAAGTGTGCAGCGTCATCCTGACATCCTAGCAGGGACGTCATCAATAAGGGTTAAATCTGGCTAATTGTAATCCAATTAATAACCGACACAATGATGTACTGCCTGCTTGCTTTTCGGGAGGACCCAGCTGTAAAGTCTCGCCACCCCCTACGCCACCCCGTTCCATTGTTCCTTTAATGAGTGTGTTTTTTTTTTTTACGATGCAAAGGTAGCCGTTACCAAAAGAAAACCTTCAAGCTGAGTGTCGAGGGCTTCTTATGATTTCCCACGGCTTTGTCTCAGACTTTGCCTTTGTGTGTGTGTGTGTGTTTTTTTTCCCTTTCAAGAGAGTAACCCCAGTGTCATTATTTACATCATATTTCTTCCAATTACACTCCGCTTCCTTTACATTCCAATTTAACCCGGCAAATCATCAGGACGAGACGTTTATTGTCAATGATCTATGCCGTGGCACTGAGTGAAAGAAAAATGGCCGAGTGAAACTATTTGTGTTTATGGCTTTAGAGGGAAGGAGATAAATGACCTGGCTTTTTTTTTATTTAGTTTTAATGAAGAAGGGATTGAGGGACTCCGCTGTCCCTGTGGCATTAATGTGATTTCGTTCTCTGTAGACGCCACCGCTTTTCCTCGCCACGTCAGTTTTGCGACCTAGTTGCCGGTCGAGGAGAAGGACATCCAGCCCGGAGTGCCCTCGCTCCTCGCTCATAAGCACCCTAATGTGTTTTTCCTGCACATGCAGCTGGACGGCACTAGAGAACGCACGCCCACTTACAGTAAATAATCAGCATCCCTCGGTATTCCGCGTCCCTCCGGCCAACGGCTAAACGATGGCTCCATTTAGACCGTCTTCGAAGCACGGACGTATCCCGAAGCTCCGCCTCATCCTTCCTCACTACCGTTACGAAGCACCTACGAACAATATTAGCCGAGTCACCTTATGCTCTCCGCACGAGCCCCCTCGGTTGTTCAGCATTAATTGGATACTCAGTCCCCGGTTACGCTCTTGACCCAAAAGGCGAGCTTGAAAAAACAAGACAGGTTTCGCTTCCCTTCTGTGGGACTTCATTAAAGCGGCTAGTGCGCCTGTTTCCTCAGGGAGGGAGGACAGCAACACTCTCTCTGTCTCTTTCTCTCTCACACACGTGTGTGTGTGTGTATATATACACACGCACACACACACACTTACTTACTTACGGCCCAGTGTCAGAGTGCTGCAGCATGGGGACGGTTAAAGCACAGAGAAGTTAATTACACACTCTGTTTGTGTGCATGCACGTGTGTGTTTTTCCTCCTTCTTTCACTCTTGCGAAATATTTGGAATTAATTAGTGCCATCAATATTCATTTCAAATCATACGACATGCATACAGAGCTGCAGCGGCTGCATGTTATACACTTAAACGCGTGTTCTGTTCGCCCTCTGCGGATGGAAATGTGGCGTCCCATACATGTGGCCTTCCTACGTTGTTGATGTTTTTTTTTTGTGTGTGTGTGTGCGTGTAAAAAGCATAAAGAACGAGCTTAGAGTTTGCACAGTTAACCCTTCAAACCCGGCGCATTTTAGCCGTTTTTTGTATTTCTGTCTCTTAATAAATATACACAGGTCAGAATTGTGCGATTATAGACTGTAGAATTTAATTTTAACCAACTATATAAACATGACAGAACAAAAAAAACTTCACATGCGGGGAAAAAAAAATCACAGGTACATATGGACAGATGTACTGTATATTATGTGTTTTTTCAGTTGTTTCTACGACACAGTGTCCTATATTGTGATGAATTTGGTTCTGCCTGACGTATCCTCAATGGCGTGACTTCCATATAAGAATGTATTATTGTTATTATACATTTTTTTAAACCCGTCATTAACCGATGTCGTGTTTCCGGAACAGGACTTGCATGAACTTGTTTCCTTGGAAATTGG
>JAOTQY010000002.1:1569061-1579081 GCA_026413445.1 Dolichallabes microphthalmus
ACTGTAGCCTATTTCTACAGTTTTCTTTTTTCAAATGGTGCAAACTCTGCTAGATTATAGAGAAAAGATTTCCATTCTCCTGCCATTCTGTGATTGGCAGTGATCGGCAATCGGCAGATCATGATCTTGGTGATCGGTAATCGGTGATCGGCCCCAAAAATGCTGATCGTAGAATCTCTATTTAAAACATTTGAATGTGTAGTTCCCACTGGAACAACTTCCTTCATTTATGGCTTAAACAAAGCAAAAACATTTTTTCTTGATTCTGCAACTGTATTGCAACAAGACATCTAAGAACATTACCAAACGTATCGTAACTAACACGAAAAGAGACTGATGATCAAGGGTTTACCTGGGCTTATTGTTTTGAAAGCAATGGTATGTGTGGTATTTCCGATGTATGTGGTACATGTCACACTAGATGCTGACACTGTTGTGTTAAAAGCCACACCTACTCTGATAGCGGAATGGCGTGCGCTGCTTGCAAGCATACAGAGGCAGCTTATTGCTGAATTTTTGCGGAATATGAATGTGTTTTCAAAGGGGTCTTGCATATATAGAGAGATTATAGAGATTTTCTTCAGTTTGGATGTTTAGAGGACAATGGTGAATGTTAAAAAAATTATTTTGACACTGGTGCTGATCAAATTCATTAAATCAAAGCAAAATCAAGCAAAATGTCCCCTATTTATTACAATTACCATTAGCAATATTTGCTGGCACACTGACTGTTCATCTTCTCTTTAATTGTTGGCATAATTTCAGCTGAGCGACTGTGAGCAAAAACATGGACATAAATGTGTATAATAGTGTGCTTGAGTGTTTTAAATCACTTTGTTTTATATCACTTTGTATTCATAAAAGTATGATGGCAAAATAAAAATATGAAATGAAAATATTGTTCAAAGGTTGCAGAGTTTGTTCAGATGAAGAATGTACACTGTCCTGTCCTGCATGTGAAGAAATGAGTGAATTCACTTTCTACTAATTCTAAAATAAATATGTTAAGATGATGTTTAGAGATACCTGAGGAGGTTGAAGAATGCAATGTTGTACCAAAGCCATATATTTGTTGCCATGGCACTCTTAAGGGCTGTGTGAGGAAGATTGTGAATAACAAAGAAAATGCATCTTTCATTTTCTTTGTTTTTGAGGTTCATGATTATTGAGTTTATTTACATTCACTCTTTGACTGTTGTTTACAGCCTATGCCAACAGATGTTAAAGGCATTATGTTTTTGAGTTATTCATGTGTTTGCCTGCGTGCCCATCTGTCAGTGTCAATTTGATTGAGAATATTGTGCTATGTCAAGAACAGTTCTGTTAAATATTTGTTAATATTGTGAACTAGTTAGAATATGAAGTATTAAAACCGAGTAAAGGTCAGAGCAAAATGTTTGACAGTATTTATTCATTCATGTGAAGTCTTTTTTTATATATAAAGAAATTTAAGATTGATTTAGTTTTATGCAGAGATAAAGGCATGTAGTTTCTGATTCAGAAATAAAAAATGAGGCTTTTTCTTTGAAAAATTATAAAAATTATCAGAACTTAAATTCCGTTAATTTAATTCAGTCAAAACAGGAAGTCTTCGAATAAGAATGTATTATGACTGGAGAGTATCATCACACCTCTGGTCATCTTGTTACGCCACTTTAGTATATGCTACACTGTAATGACACTTTTTATATAACTCAATGTATAACTAAATCATTAAATGTCACTTTGTGACTTGGTTTCATGTATCATTTGTTAAGCTTTGCAGAGTAAATCTACACTTCATCATCATGACCATCATCATCAGCAGGAGTAGCAGCAATGTCTCCAAAATCTTTGCCCCAGTTTCTTAGGTAAATTTAGTTTTAAATTACCCAGCGTGATAATGATCTGCAAACTAGGTAGACCAGAACGAATGAAGATCCTGGCATTTCAAAGCTCAAACACCACCCTGTGGAAACATGTACAGCTGTTTGCTAGCCTCGTGAGCTAAACTACCTAACCAGATCTTCTTATGTTTAACAGTCTACTTACAGTAGAATATCACATTATTATTAAATTTTTTTTGCTAGAAACATGCATGAGTTAGCTATAGTAGCTAAGAAATCAAGAAAACTATTGAAAACCTAATGGAATTTGGTTAGCTAGCTACTGGTACTGTTACAGGAACTAATGTTAGAACCAAGTCGTACCAATTAGTACCATATCTACAGTACCACTTCACCATTTCGTAATGCCATTTCTTTATTATCTTAAAGGTAAATAATGGTATATGGTGCTGAACCTGCATTTGGTTTCCGACTTTTCGGACACCTGTGCATGATAGGTAATGAAGGTTGAGTTTACTTAAGGAAAGCTGGTTTTCTTTGTTGACATAATTGTTCAAAACTGCATTTCTCAGATACAAAACGTATCATGGAAGCCATTGTGCTTTTTCCATCAAACATATACATTTGATCTAATCCAGCATTCGAACAAAAACATCCCGATTTCACAGTAAGTCTAGAAAAAGTCATCTTTCAAATCACAACCGTGAAAAAAGAGCAGAAGTTTTTGCTGTCACTACCTCTCCTTCTTCGTGTCTGCTGCATCCTTTTTACACACCTTTTATAGAGCGAGGCAGCGAGAGAAACACATGCCCGTAACGTGGCGTGCCGTCTGCATCCATCCTCAAACGTATAGACAGATTTTTCTCCCTCCGCTACCTGTCAGTCTCCAGCGTGTTTTGTATTGAGCATATGTTAGCCTAGCAGATTGCCTGGCTGTTCTCGTGTGGAATAATCAGTGCCAAGGCGAATGCATCTGCTTCACGAGGAACCGTTTCAACCCGAGCGAGCGTCTCAGAAGTTGTCCGACGCATCCACCTTGAAATGGTAGCTAATGCACTGAGTGGCCAAATGACATGGACGTTACTTCTCCTAAAAGGAGGAAAGAAAGTTTTGCAAGCTGAGAGTCATGTGACCGTGAAGCAGTTCTGTCATAAACAAACCTGTTCAGAACTTTCCTGGAAACAGATTAGAGCAGAAACTCCAGGTGTGTTAGTCGGCTGTTTGCTACATGCTAATGAAGTACGCAACAGTAATTATTTTCTGTTCTATGCTACAGTATGCATACTGACATGTATACAACTTTTTTTTATTTTTTAGTTTTTGTAATTTCACGAGTTGCTTTGACCCAAAATGTTTGTTTGTTCCTGGTTAAAGACAAAAATGAGACAGAGGTGTAAAGTAAATACATCAATCAGTTTAGATTATTTTAATCAGATTTAGCCTAGCTAAGAATTTACGGTTTTAACAATTAGAAAAAGATAATATTAAATGCATTATATGGCTAATCACTACTAGATCAGTACTACTTGGCCATTAGCACTAGCTTCTTCCAACAACGCATCTATCACAGCTAGAAAAAAACTAGTCATTTTGGGTGGAAAATGTGAATCTTTAAGTGTATAATTGATAATAACTGACATAATCATCAATACAAAACATGTGAGCTATAACCAACTATTTAGTCATTGCTAATAGTGGTTGATTAGCATTAGTTTGCACAAAGCTTTTAAAGAACAAGGATTAACTGTATTTTTATGTAAATGTATTTTTAAATAGCAAAAAGGAAATAGAAAAAAAAAACTATTTTGTATACTGACTATTTAGCTCTTGCTGGAGTAATAGCGGTGCTCAGTTAGCATTAGCTTGTTAAGACTAGGATTTATATTATCGTTTCTGTTATTTAGGAAATAGTGTTCATAAATACAGTAAATAAATACACAAACATTAATAATAAAATTTAGTTATTTGTTAATAACTTACAATGCTGCAGTAGTGAATGGAGGGGAATCAAGCTAATCATCTATAATAGTGTTTAGTGTTAGCTTATAAATACCAGGAATAAGTTAGCTATTAGATAGTAAGCTATTCTCACCTATTAGGCAGTCAAATTTTTTTTTATTAAACAAATAGTAAATTAATTAAGTTCTATTAACTGAAATAGCCTACAACAACAAAAATATTATACATAGCTCATTGGTGAGCTATTGTTGAGCATAAGCTTCTTCACATGGCGAATCGTCTGTACCTCAGCCTTGAAGTAAAGTTTTATTGAGGGGGAAAAACTCATCTGGCTAACTGGCTAATAGTTGCTTTAGCTAATGCTTGACATTAGATTTTACACAGATGTAGATAATGAATAAACTACATATAATATGCTTATTATTTGACACAGACCGAACATAGGGATAATGCTAGCCATCTACAGTGTTTATTCATCCAAGTAGACAGTTTTGAGACACTGTACTGAATTCTTCTTAATTGAATTTAAAGAAAAGGAAGGTAATCACCTAAATAGCCATTGCTAATAGTAGCTAATGGTTAGTATTTGCTTGTTCAATCTGGGAATTAGCTAACAATCACAGCCATTTAATAACTCATTATGAATACATTTATCCACTGACTTAGTGACAATAACAAAAAGGACAAAAACAAGCTAACCTGGTGTTTCATGTTGCTAATCCTGTGTGATTAGCATAACAAATTATCCAAAAATTCATGTTTTGTAATCATGGGGCAAGCATAAATATAAAACAGTTTATTATATGCTGTGTTTTTTTTTGTGTGTGTGTGTTTTAATTTTTTGGAAATAAAAGAATAGACAAAACTAAGCTAATAGCAGGTACACACATGAAATTATATTTTTATTCCCTTGTACAGTGTTAAGTTGGTAAAAGGAGAGTTTTTTTTTTTGACAGCATTTTTAAAGCATTTTTCAATCTTTTGGAAAGAGAGGAACCTGCTGACAGCCAGGCTGTCTACACTCTACTTCATTCAACCCTGAACTCACTAACGAGCTCTGTTCCTTAACAAGGTAAAGGACCTAATTACTGAACTCAGGTGCTGTGTTGTATGCGCTTGGAGCACTTACCTGCGCACACCGTGATCCTCGATGCCACAGAATCGGCCGAGTGACCGTGCATTACACTTATATTTTTAAGTATGCCGTTACGATTATTATTTTTTATTTGCATGCAGATCTCAGGGACAGAATAGCCAGGCATGATTTACTACACTGGAATTAGGGCTTTAAGTTAAGTGTGCACATTTTTTTTACGGTATTGACCGTTTGCTACAACTGTCCAGCGCTTAGAGAAATATTCTGGATGTCAGTGAGCAGCTTAAAGGAGTAGTTCAAGCAAAAGTAAAATTTGCACTATTTTCCAATTACCCCTAGTGAAGTCAATGAAATGAAACCAGAAAAAGTTCTGGCGTCTATTCGATAGTGACGCTAACGACTACCTAGCAGGTTATGTTCGTTGTCTTCGCCGACACACCTTCATTAATCTCGCAGCTTGTTTTGAATGTAAAGAGGAAACGGTATACAAACTACTCCGTGAGCTCTTTCTGAGCCATATCATTTCTTGAAGGCGTCCCAAACATATGCATTTATTTTGCATTTCATTGTGGTGTATTTGCATTGCACCCGTATCTCTTTTCTTAAGCTCATGCAGGAGCGAGGTGTCGTGTCAGTGGCCGTGTGCAGTGACTGGGAAACGTCTCTTGTCACCAGAGGTCACGCAGGCTTACCCTCTGAATAAAGCCCTGGCCATTGTTATAATTTGATGCATAGAGAGCGGGGATAGCATCAGAGGTGGGGGCTGTTAACCGAGGTTGTGCCGCACAAGGGTGTCTGTGCATGGCAATGGACGGACGCCGTATTTTGTTCCCAACCCCCTGGTGGGAAGCCAAGGTCACTGCCAAGGACAGTGGAGCCAATTAGCATGCAGATCGCGGCCTGATGGAGTTTAGGGGTATTGCTCTGATGCAATCACATTAGTTGGACCAGTAAAGGACCCTGGGCCTGACCTCAATCACTGTAGCTGCGCAAAAGGAAGCTGAGGAGAAAATAGGAGGAGAGTCCGTGATGTCGGTGGTGAAGCACTTGCTGGGACCATTGTTGCACAAGGAGCTGAAAACAATGCCTACGTGTCTACAGGATATAACTCTGGTGTATAATTTTCAAATGCGAACTCACTATAAGATTATTTTTTTATTATTTTACAAGCTATAACCTCATTACAAACATATTTGCTTCAAGCTGAATAGAAAGACTAAAACCCCATCATTTACTTGATTATGAGGGCTGTACATTATAGCCTGGGTGTACATCTCACACACACATAATAAAGACTTACAGAGAGGTCAAAACACCTACTCAGTGGTATGAGGTGTATTTTTGAATCATAACTGACTGTGAAGCATCTGTGCAAAATGCATAAAGGTTTGCGTTCATGAGCTCCTGATTTCACATGGTTTTCTGGTGGTTTGGCTGAAAAGGTCGAGCCCTTTCGAGCATTGTTTGTTTAAACTAAAGAAACACTTCTTTTCTCACTGGATGTAGTAAAGTCTTTATCACCGAATCAGTTTTAAATACATTAAATACATTACCAGAGCTTACTTCTAATGGTCAAAACTAAATTCTGGCGTTGCTTAAAGACAGTTCTTAAATACAATTACAGATTTGGAATAAAAATACTAAAATCCCAGAGACCGGATATACAGTAAATGACATTATCTCACCTCTACAAGTAATCCTATCTGAATAAGGATTTATGACAATAGTATGCTCACATTAGTAACACTTATGGCCTTGTGTTAGCCTCACTAAATCTGGACTTTTACAAAAATCGTAAATGTTAGTACAGAACGTCTAAAATCATACTAAACTAGAAAAAAAAAGTTGGACTAGCACACTTAGATAATGTGGTTGGTATTCGAGCTACACTTGTGCATCTGAATCGACCAGAGGAATCGGCAGAGGTGCCCTGCGCCTGCTCCGCAGTTCCCGGAGACATGGGTTCTGACTCAGAAGTTGAACATAATGTGGAACAGCAGAAGAAGGAGCCTCTAACAACATGGCGTCTGCTTTCTGATAGTATGATAGTCACTATGGATACCATGGATCTCATTTGTACCAAAAGTATAGTGTACAGCACAGATGAAATGTACAGAGGTGTAAAGTTGGCCATGTTTTTTCACCACTCACAATGCTACTAAAAGTCGACTGGTGAGCGGTTTGACGCAATTGATCAAAAAGGGAAAAAAAATACTTCACTTGGACATACTTCACTCAATAAACTCACTTCCCGTGCTCGACTTGGGACTGCACATGTCAGTGTATTGAATATGAATTTGGTGTGGCAGGCGTTAATTTGAGGACTTCTTTATTTTTCGTAAAAGCGCATATCTTATAGAGAAACCTCCAAACCAGGCCATCACCAGCGAGTAGAAATCCATGCAGTAGAGAATATACAGCGCATCTTTCACGCCTTCCTCATTCTGCATATGCGAGCTTTCGAGTCGTGTCCCTGGTGGCCGGCTGCCCGGCTGCTGAAGTCAGTCTGCTGTGGCCTTAGAGGCTGGAATGCAATTTACTTCAACCCCTCCTCCCCACACATCCCCCCCCCCTTTTTTTTGCTTAAATCTCTGTCCAGGGTTGTAAATTTCCTCCAATTCTCCCTCTTTTTCGCTCCTTCTATCTTTCTCCCCTTGTCGGAATTAATGAGATCGGGTTTGATCAGGGCAGCCAAGTGTTCCGAGAGAAATCGCACAGCCGCCTTGTGTCCTGTAATAGAATTTGCATCTAATGCATACATAAATCAAACATCTTTCTGGACATTTTCATATGCATAATGTCATTTCATCCTGTGTCTTTCCAAGTGGGGTGCTCGGTGCAGGGGGGAGAGGAGGTGTGCTGGGGGTGGGGGGTTGTAGGTGGCTGTGGGGATTGTAGTTATGGGGGGAAAGGTGATATTTCCCCCCCCCTCTCTTTCTTTTTTCTCTTTCACCTTCCTTGATTTTTTTTTTCTTCCTGCTTTATTTTGCTGACTGTGTAGGCATGTTCAGAAAGCAAGATCCGAGATCTTTTGGGTTTATGTGTCAGGTACTTTATTGTATCAGGATGTGTGTGTGCATGTATGCATTTATGCATATGTTTGTGCGTGCGTGTGTGTGTGTGTGTGTGTGTGTGTGTGTGTTGGTGGCATGTTAATGGAGAGGTGGGGGTGCTTTATTTCTCTTTTTTGACTACCGAGGTGCTCGGAGCTTTGTTATGTAAATGATTATAAGGGATTCAAAGTGTCTCTTCTCCACAGGGTGACTCTGCATAAAAAACAGGGAAGAAAAAAAATGACAAGCTTGTCATTATGGCTTATAACTCTTACTAACAAGTCTTCAGTTATTTGCATTATTATTTGCGAGACCTATTGATGATCTTGTGTTTTTGTGATGCAGAACAGAACAATACAAGCTGAAATCTGAAGGTTGAACACAATACAAACAGGTATTGAGGCAGCGTCGTCATTATTAGTTGTCTATACACCAATGCTTTTTATAACTTTTGTAAAATTTTGTCTACTTCAGATGTTCATAATTTGCCAAAAGATCAATATGTTTCCATGATTAAGCAATTAAATACTACTACAGTACTACTGTTGCTACAAAAAGAACTGATTTTTAGTCCTTGGAGATTCTGCATGCGTGTTTTTCTGATATAACAAACTCAAAAATGTGACGATGGCTCCTTCCCAGAAAAAGGCCAAACTGGCAAGATGCCATCCTGAGAGGAAGTCTCGTCTCACGAAAAGACCTTTTTATTTTCCCTGTAAAACACTCAAGCAACATGTTTTGTAATTTGCCTGTTTGGAAAATCTGCTCCGCTTCAGCACGGGGTCTCTGAAGGTCTCCGTGTCCCACTTTTTAAACGCTCATTACAATCTACATTAACGTCTTCAAATATTAATTGGACCCACGAAGCCGTACAAATGTGTCCTCTTGAATGTTGTACTGACAGCTTGTCGGCGGCGAGGCGCTCGAGACGGCCTGACATGTTGGCCGTGAAAAGTTTCCCGCGCTAAAACAATGCCATTAACGCCAATCAAGCTGACACTTAGGCGCCTTATTAAATGATGAGTAATGTCCAACATGCTGCTCGGCCCATTAACGCAAACCGCTTCTGACCCCGGCAGCTTCTTAGCACCGTAATGTAATGTGATTATGAGTCCACTCTTATAAATAATAAATAAAAAAAAAGGCTAGCAGCATCATTTATGTATTTACATGATGATAATGTGTTTGTCCTTGCTTTGATATTAATTAAAAAGGAATGCATTTTTTTTTTATTTCTGGGTTTTCTTTCTTAGTTTTCACTTAAATGGCGTTAAGCAGTTCAGCACGCTAGAAACAGCCTTTAGTTTAAACAGAGATGTTTACATGCTTTAAAGATCTTGTGATTGTTTGTAAAAACCGAATGAGCGATTTTCTCTAAAATGTAATGAATTCATATTATCAATGCTAAATATTCGTTTTTCGTTTATTTATTTATTTATTTATTTATTTATGTATGTAGTTACTTATTTTTGCTATATTTACAGGAATTGTTCGAATTTTTTTTCAAGTCTCACTTTATAAAAAATTTAGGTCCATTTAAGTACAATACAGTAGGACTCTATATTCAGTATACATTTTCATAGAACTTAAGTACAATGTAAGTAACCTGGGCCAAATTCAACAACCATTTTGTGAAATAAATCCATTCCAAAATTCAGCTGAGACTCATATGAAGCTTGAGTTCAACTGAGTTGGTATATTTCAAAGTACAGCATATTTAATGCAAATTTGTTTCCTTTTCTTTCCCTAGGAAGAACCCTATAGCGAACTGGTACTAGCTGTATACAGAGTATCTGACTATAATTAGCTTTATGCATTATATGCATTATATTTGCAGGGAAAGAAAAGAGTTACATTTGTTCTAAATACTGTACACCATAACTTTGAAATATCCCAATCTATCTAGCTCAGTGAGAATGAAGAATATTCATATGAGTCTTGGCTGTACTTTAGAATGCATGAGGGTTGTGGAATTTGGCCCCAATTCCTGACACTGTACTGATGGTGTGCATTCATTCATTCATTCATTTTCTGTACC
The DNA here is from genome assembly GCA_026413445.1 of Dolichallabes microphthalmus. Lineage (NCBI taxonomy): Eukaryota > Metazoa > Chordata > Actinopteri > Siluriformes > Clariidae > Dolichallabes > Dolichallabes microphthalmus. The sequence continues at coordinate 1,579,034 of JAOTQY010000002.1, forward strand.
GCTTTATCCTTATATTCAGGGTCGCGGGGGCCTGGAGCCTATCCCAGG
>JAOTQY010000002.1:1841383-1854911 GCA_026413445.1 Dolichallabes microphthalmus
ATAAAATAATAAAAAACATCAGATTTTAAAGACAGCTAAAAGCAGACCCTTGCGTGCTCGTGATCGATTATGGTTGAAGCTTATGGATCAGGTCAGCGATGGAGTCTTAAGACACTCTCATTTAGAAAATAATTTAAAAAACCGCATCGTCTCAATTGTTACGAAGAAGCTACTGTAGCTGCTAACTGTCAGATTAGCAAAAATAATATATGCTTTTATTTTAATATAAATAAATACTACTCGTGAATTTCCCTGATTTAATTCACACCATTAAGTTCACACAATTATTAGTTTATTATTAGTTTATTATTAATTTATTAGTAGTTTATAATTAATTTATTATTATTATTATTATTATCAGTATTATTATTTTAGCCAGTCACATTCAGTGACATAGCGACGTAATTCATTAAATCCCGCCTACTATCTATTCTGTCTGATTTCATTATACAGCATTTTTAACATAAAAAGCAGAAGAGATAGTGTTGGGGAAGATCTCCTGATTTTTTGGTTGCAGTAAGAAATCTGCACCAAGAACACCAAACTGAACTCACTATGAAAAGATTGTTTTCCGACTCGCCATTTTTGTTTGCAACAATTTGTGCGGTCGTCCCTCCTTCTATTGAAAGGCTCCCAGATACAACACCTTAAACACTTTATTTCGGATAAAGAGATTCAACAGGGGGAGAAAAAAAAGAAACTTCTAGCTAGGACACGGTGCTGACTCAGAAGCGTCGCACAGTCGCACGTCTTTCCCTTTCACTCTGCGCTATCTGAGAAAGATCAGAGCCGAGCACGGCAGTCCGCGACAGAGACGCCCGGTAGCCGGTAGGCGGATCCGAAAGGCGCTCTCGGCGGCGGTGCAAAGAATCATGGGTGATTTACTAAGTGTAAATGAGGCGACGGAATCTGGAAGCAGCTGTTTTTACAGCCTGTTAGACACACTAGCGCAAACTTGGAGTGGACAGCACATAGCTATTTCCCACACACAACATCTGGTTTACATTCTCCTCCCTCCAACTGGCCAAATCCCTCGACTGGATCGCCGACTGGACATATTCACTCCGGGAAGAGCTACAGACAGACACAGACACACACACACACACACACACACACACACACCAACAGCCAACCATTTACTCTGACAGTTGTGATTTGCTGTCTGTTTTTTCTTCTTCCTCTACTTCTTCTTTCACCACAAGACTCACTTTTCAGCCATAACATTTTTATGACCTCATTTTCTAAGATCAGACCATTTACATTTACAGCAGTATATAATTTTTATACAATACACAATAACATAATGATGCCGTTTGTTAGAGTTTATTGGTGCGCTGAGCTTACCCGAGTCACCACACACCCTCACCACGTCTGCTCTTTATTTCTCCTTCTCCTTCCTTCTTCCTCCTCTTCCTATTTCTTCTCCCTTTCCTTTCTGACAGCCCGAGTGCCGGACCAAGCACCGACGTACTTTAAACCTGACAAAGACGATTTCCCTATCTCCTCTGTTTTTTTGGGTTTTTTTGCCCCCTTCTCCTCCCCTCTTTTGAGCTTGCTTGGTTTCCTCACGTGAGATTAGAAGAGGCAGGGATTAGAAGAGGTGGTGTGCGGGGATGGGATGAGGGGTGTTTTTTTTCTCTCTTTCTTTTTTTTAAATGAACACTGAGCAGCTTAGTGAAATCTGAATGAATGAAATTCATTACACTCGTGCCTGGTGATGGGGAAGTGGCAGCGCCGAGAGGGGAATTAAACACCTAGGCGGACGTGATGTCAGAAAACCACTTTCGTCTGCTGGGCCACTAAGGGAAAGGAAATCTGGTTTCTCACCTCTACCTCTATGTGAAGCAATAAAACACTCAAATCGCAACAGAAAAATGCTCATTTCAGCGTTTTCCACTCATACCCACTAAGAAACCTTTAGGCTCCACCCACTTGGTACAATCACATTGTCATAACACATTAACATTAAATCTAATTATTTTACAGTTAAAACTATTTCTTCTAAAATTTGATTTGTATCATATTTATAACCAAAAAAAATTTATATATAAAAGTTTATGACCTGAAATTTTGCATCAGGCTCATCACGGTTTCTATTTAAAATGATATTACAGAAGAAATTCAACAAAATTTTAAATGGAATAATAATAAATGTTTTTTTCAAGTCCATTAAAAAAATATATGATAATTTCCTGTGAACTGTTTACCATGAAATAAACACTTTAATTTTAAAATCATAAAATGTTTTTATTATAAATGCATACATATTTAATTAAACACATGGCCATTTGCATCATTACATTTTTTTTTTATGACAATTTTAAAAAACATTTTCTTATAAGCTACAATGTTGTAAAAGTTAAACTTTTTTCTTATAATCTTATTAGCACACACCTGACTAAACATAATAGTTTTTTTTTAAAAGCCCCTATTCACCTGTAGTGTGTACAGTATGTGTGTAGGTGCGTTGGCGTAAAATGTCACTTAAAGCCTTTTAACAGGCTTTATGGACATTTTAAGGGTCACCAGTTCGTGTTGGAGGCCGATGTCAACAGCTTGTGTAAAAAAAAAAAAAAAAAAAAAGCCTGTTTCATGTTAACAAATTAAACAGATTAGACGTGAAAGTGCCAGACAAGACTTAGAGTCTGAGTCTGGACAGAAAATGCGGGAGGGAGACAGGAAGTGGACAGACGGAGGGATATGGGTAGCCTTTTTTCTTCACTAATCCTATCCATACCTCCCCACACACATGCACGCACACACAAATACACACACACACACATAGTCTCACCTGCAGGTCTTTACCTGCCCCTGAATCTGAGCAAAAAAAGCAACATGAGGCAAAAACAAGCACTTGTAAAAACGTGGCTTCATGTTCTTGTTCAATTTTATCGTGCTTTTCTTGACTCATGTGATAATTATAAAGTTTTTCTCACAAAGGACGCTAATAACATGGAGTCTAAGGTCCGTGGGGGTGAGATTATGGTTCGGATTCAGGAAAACTTTTCGGAACTGATCGCTCAAACAAGCAACGCACAAGAGCCGAATTAACGTAAAAAAAATAAATTACTAACTGCCACTTGTTTATCGAATTATTGTAGCTAGATCTTTTTTATTGTGAACAAGTGTTTATTGCATTTTTCTTTTTCCAAGTAGCAACAACAATACAAAACAAAAAACAAAACAGTTTTGTTGATCTAGAGATCTTTTGTTGGAATTTAACCAATCTCGTAAATTTTTACAAATTAAGTAGATAAAGGAAGCCCATCAGACCAAAGACTACAGTATAGACAGACCTGAGGACAGGGGCGACATTTCATGTTAGTCTTATTAGCAAAATTCTGATTTATTTCTTTATTTTTAAATCTCTGAGTCTGGAGTGTACTGTAACTGCGGACTTCTAAAAGTGAGTTGTAAATTGTACATCAAAATGATTCCGTCTTTGCAACTTGCATTTTGTAGTTCGGGAAAATTATAACAGTTTGCGATCATCCTAATATTCATGATCCGCACGATTTATTGACATTCAGCCAGCATCACCATTTTCACACCATCATATGCTAAAACGTCTAATCAGCCAACGGTGTCGTGCCACAATGTCGTCATGTCAGTTTGCGATTTAAATAAGAAATCTCTATAATCTGGGGAGCAATTTAAGCATGGCGTAGACAAGAATGAACAGATTTTTGGCCGGCCCAAAAACACCGCACTGCACCCCCTCCTTCCCAACATCCTTTAGACAGCAAGACAGTCCAAAGTAGACTGGGCCAAGTGGGAGCATGGGTACAGAGTACTGTATATACGGCTGGAGTCTCTCCTCCCCTTCCTGGCTCGGCTCTCTCGCTCTGATGTAACAAAGCTGCGCTCTGTTGGCCAAACAGAACTGGCAACATGGGAGCTCATGATAAAACCTGCAGCATCTCTGGCAATAAAAAATCAAAAAAACAAGCCTCTATTTTTCATTTTGTTTTGAAATAACACAAATTTTGCGTTCCTGGGTAGACCCGTCGGTCTGAAATTGTCATACGCTGCAGCTAGCTGTCGGAGCGCGCTCTTCCTGAAATCAGCAACCTCTCTTTGCACTCTGATTGCTTTGCGGATTCCTCTGTGCAGTCGCGGTAAAGCTGCTCCAGCCTCGGAGTAAAAAAAAAATTTATTTTTTTAATATATGAGGTTCTCAGGCAAGGCTGGGCAACCTTATTTACCCAGCAGTCAGCTGAAAGTGTTGCCGGTTTGCAGGAGATATAAAAGCGAGCGAGAGAGCACGAGTGAGATACGGGTCTATATACAGGTGGGAATAAAGAAAAGAGTCCAGTCATCCTATAAATCTGCAGACTTCTCATTCAGTCTCCGGGTGGTATTATTACCGCTGAAGCACTCTTCATTACTATCAAACAGAGAGAAGGGGAAAAAAGAAAAACATAAAGAGTGTCTGGAGAAAACACGGCACAGAACAAAAGCCAGATCCACCAGCAGGCCTTCGATGTTTGTCATCTTATTGGCGCCTGTCCCTCTGAATTGATCCCAAGGACTTAAAGGAGGAGAAAGTGTCAACGTCCGTGTGTGTGTGGGGCTTGTGTGAGTGCGTACGGGATAAAGCTAGGTCCGTGCATTCTGGCCCTGGTTTGTGTGTTTATACTGTGAAGACAGAGCGAGCCGTGCGGGCTGTGGCCTTTAAGAGCAGATCCAGACCAGATGAGGGTTAAAGCGAGGAATCAGAGACACGAAGGTGGGGAAGGGGGGCACCTCTGCTCCAAGCGGACCTTATAAGGCTCTGATTGCACGCAAGACACATCTGAGACGAGGGACAGCCAAGGCTGCTGGACTGGACCGTGAGCTTCATGATGTACATACACTTTACACACAAAAAAAAAGAAAAAAAAGTGTGAAGTGCTTCCCGTCATCAAACGTGCCAGAGTGTGGTGTGAAAGGCCCTTATTTAACAGGCACCTGTAAAATGAAATCAGGCATAAATCACACTAATAACGGTGCCAGCCTCTGTGCCCAAGCCGGAAATATAACGCTAACTGCAAAATCACTTAATTTCCTTTGAAATCTGGCGGACCAAAGCTAAAGTGCCTTGAATGTGAGGTTTTGAATAAGGAATAATAAAAAAAAAAAAGGATCCAGCGAGCCAGACGAAACTTCGTGGGGGGCGATATAGCAGTAATTTTTTTCGTACAGACATATTGTCGGAAAAAAGGCGCATAGGTTCAGGTCTACCTGATGGAATCCTCTCGGCCTGGTTACTATTCTGCCCAACAGAATAATAACTGCATTCGCAGCGTACGGTCTCTATAAACAAAGCCCTCTATTTGTCAGGATAAAGAAAACATTTCTTCACGCGGTGATTATGACGGGAGGCTTAAGCTGACCTTCGGTGGCGTCTGTGTTCACGTGATGGCGGCCGACGATCAAACAACGCTCACGGAAATGATCTCTGCACGGTATATGACTCCAGCCATTTTCTTAAAAGAAATTTCAAAAGTGATAACAAAGATTAGAAGAGCAGGCCTCTTTACTTCGGTTTAATTCTCAGGCAAAAAAGAAAAAAGAAAAGTGGGATGGGGAAAAAAAGGGGAAGCAAAAAAAGAAAAAGTGCAGCAGAAAGCAGCGCTGGAAAAAGCATGTCAGAAGCTGTAAACGGAGGAGAGGGTGGTGGTGGTAGTGGGGGGTATGGCATTCACACAGTACGCCTGTCTCCAGTCTAACTGAAACCAGGCTCTCTTCTATAACCAGTCCAATCTGTTTTCATTTGCAAGAAACAGAGCTCTTCTACCAACACCCCTCCTATTCCTCTTTCTCCTCCTCCTCGTCCTCCTCGTTCTCCACTCCAAACGCTTACATTCAAGGGCCTAAAAACTCCACTTCACTCGCTTTGTCTGCTCTAGGGAGGCCGGGGTAGCAGCACGACCGGTGTAAAGGGTTATAGACATCTACGTATACAGTATAATAAGATACATAAAGACGTAAAGAAGAAGAAACAATATGCATTTTAATTGACTAGTAAGTTTAGAAGTTTAGCGGTATAGTCAAAAGTTTTATCCCATCCTCCATTCTGTCGCTTTAAGCTGCACTCTTTTTGCTTTATTTGCTGCAAGGGTCAAATTATTAAGTGTTAAATACCCTGTGGCATTAGCAAATTAAAGGGTTTAAATGGAGACCGTGTGCGCTCACGAGCCACTGGGCAGCAAGACAATGTAAAAGAACTGGAAAAACGTCACTGTCAAGAGACAGAAGCGTTTCCTGGCATTGCCTCACTGCAGGACGGACTTCACAAAATTGCATAAGCTATTCATCTCGTTCGAGTGGGTTTACACCAGCGAGTGGACGCAGCGATGCGCCAGGGATTTAAAAAGGCCTCTCTCTGTCTGATAGCCCTGCCGCTGAGCTACAGTACGGCAGTCTGCTCGAGCTTGGCACAGCACACCGAGCATCCGAGAAGAACATGACACACAAAGGACATTGTTTCAAATGATTCACTCCGCTTTAAATCCGCATCGACCGGAAATTAAACAGAGATCCAGACGGGTACAGAATGCCAGCCACTCATCTTAAGGGTACGCTTGCGTAAGTGCCGTCCATCACCCCCAAAGTCGGGGTTATCGCGTCAAGCCGAGTGCCGTCCAAGCTACATATGAGTTCCGCCGAAGACTTTGTGCAGATACGTAGCTAGCAGACTGGAGGTCCTGGATGTGAGGAGGGAGGGAGCAACGAGGGTCTGGGTGAGCGAATTAATTACACGTGCATTTTTGGATGGAGTATACCATAATGAGCCCCAGCTGCGCCAGGCATCCAACTCCCTTTAAATGTAACTATAAAAAGCTGGGCATTCAACATCCCCTTCACAAAAAGAAGTGGGCACCATAAAAGGTCCCTGTGATGTGTGCTCAGAAACATGGCACAGGAGACAAGCCAGCCAAGAGGGCAAGGTTTTTTTTTTTTTTTTTAGACAGGAAGAGATTGCATTGTGACTTTCCTCTATCGCTATGATTAAAAGATCCACTGCTTGTGGAACTTACAGCATGAAAAGTTAAAAGTTTCTCAAAGAACTAAGCTCACAATTTCTTATCGCATCACACACACACACACCCTGGTTCTGGAAAACCTTGCGAGTTTTCCCTGCTCTAAAAGACAGATTGACTCAGGAAGGGTTGTTAATTAGCTGAAAAGGCTAATCAGATGTCTCGGGAGAAGGAACAACTGTAGTCTGTGAACCTGTGCCAAGAAATCCATGTAGTCTGGAAACACTGTGGAATCCATCAGGTATTCCTAATAGTTTCTGTTGCCACAATGCTTGGTACCTAGCAAAATTTGATCTTAGTCATCCACCAGCTAAGGCTTTCCCAGTGGCTTCGCAAAATTCTCCCAACCTTAATGCTAGCACCACTTGAATTCTTCCCACCTATTCAATCCACTTTTTTATGCGCATTGGCCTTGGTCCACACAGGAGAGCGGTATATGAAAGGCTTTGTTGGATTTTTAATTTCAAGATCAGTTTCCATTATGATATTAGGATATTATAGCATGTGAGGAGGCAGAGCAGAAAGTAATATCCCTGCTCAAGCGCTAACTCTTGATTTTGCTAACAGGCATCATATTCATTTCACACCTCTGGATCTAACAAGGTTGATTGGTATCGCTGTCATCTGATGACGTAGCTCCTCTCCGTTTCTGTGCTGCTGATTAGCTTTAATGATGCTCATTCGGCCCTAGGAATCATACCTGATTTCTGTGTTTCTCGTGAGAGGGATGCTGTGTTCAGATATCTGCCTGAATTAGAAAGACAGGTAGAGAGACTCGGAGGTAAAGACGACTTTGAAGCTCCGGTTCTCGTGCTAGCTCTCACTTTCAGGTTAGGCACGTAGCCAAGACGACGCCAATGGCGAAAGTCCGAATGGTGTCCTTTACTCGAAATATGAAATTATAGACATAGAGCAAGCCCTAGTCAAAACACTGCAGACTTTTATAACAAAGAGAGAGAGAGAGAGAGAGAGAGAGAGAGAGAGGAGAGAAATCACACAGCTGTAAATGATGGAAAAACAAATACAGTGGATTAAGAGCACACACACTCTGCCTAATCCAACACTCACTGTTCTAATGCCATTGTGGCTTGAAATGAAAATGAACGAAAGGTTAGATTGAAACCAGGGGAACCAGAGAATCTGTGCCAGCGACATTAATACCTCAGACACACACAGCGAGTCCTCTCTGTTCTCTGAGCATCAGCCAATTTTCTTGGATTAAGCCACAGGTTTCTATGGTGGCTTTGAGAGAGCCAAATAGTCGTTTATTGTCCTAGTTTCTGATCAGAGGGACGACTGTTGAGGCACGGTGGCTCCTTCTGGCTAAAATCCAGCGCTGAAATTTACATCTAACAAATTAGACGTCCAACAGGTTGCTTTATTTTCCCCGCTCCGATGTTGTTGCGACTGATTTGTTATGTAACAGCAGAAATCTTATTCAATAATTTTTTTTAAAACAGCAAAATCCTCAAGTGTTTTTTTTTTTTTCTGCAGCTTTTTTTCTAAGCTTCAGCAAACTACACTGATTGTGTTCGTTCGGGGTGGATAATTTGACGTGTTTGTCGAGTCCAGGGTGATGTTTTCAGTAAACACGCTAAAGACCCGAACCCATGAGGAGAAACTCAATCTGCTTTTACTGCTTTCCTACAATTTGCTTTACTACCACCCAGACTGCTCTGCACATCCGGTAAATAAAAAAAGAAAAAAACATCTCCGCGCTGACATGTTGCCTCACGATGGGAGGAACATTAAACTCTGCGTGTACGGGGCCAAAAAAACGAGGCCTCGGAGGATGGTAAGATGGGGAAATGGCTTGGAAACAATCTCGTAGATAAAAACGCAGGCTAGGGATGGAGGGCGAAAAAACAGGGTTGGACCAGATACGTCTCCAGGAACGATCAAGCGGTGCCAGCTAGTGATCCCGGTCTTCAGGATGAGCTTTGATACGACGTTCTACATACTCCACAGGCATGAGCAATTAGTGCCGGAGAAGCCTGATTACAGGGCTGCTACAAAACACACACGCGCACACGCACATAAACACAAGGCCTGGCGTTCTCTACGTTTTTAAAATGAAGTGAAAGATCAAGAGAAGCAAAAAAGAGTGAGAAAAAGAAGGAGGCATTGACCAGAGAGGACAAATATCAATACTGCCAGCAGAGCCTGGGGTTTGCGCAGAAGCATGTGAAATTGGGAAGCCTTAAGCCCCCCTAAACAAGAGGATCAACCCACACTTCGTCAGGCTGCATCGCCCTCCAGCACCCTCCGAAAATCTTCCCCTCTCCTCTCTCGCCACACTTTCCACCTTCCTCGATGACAAACAAACCCTCAGTCGCTTGTAATTGGGCTTTAATTCTTCAACCCACCTCTCCTGAATAGTTCCAACTCTGCATCCTTAATCCTCAGAGCTAACACAGTGAAAAATTTGTATCGAGCTAATAGTGGCAATGCTTTCTACTTAACCGTCGGCAACACTCCTTCGCAAGGAAATGCTCTGGGCTTTAGAGGCTCCATTAGCTGGTGAAGGTTTAAATCTGGGAGCTGGACTAATTCCTTGCGCCACACTGTGTCAAAAAGCCCAGGGGAGCCAGGAGAGCGTGTTAGCAGCGAGGAGGAACCCAAGCTAACCTGCTAATCCTATCCTGTCCACTGCTTTCTACAGGCGCGTCATTGTCCGCGGCCGTGATCCGTTCTCGCCAAAGCCGCTTTGGAACGAGGGATATCGGAGGGCTGGCGTCTAGGCCCTGCTGGAAAGGGCTTACCAGTTTTCCTGCAGCCTTTTCTGCTATGATTTACAAATTCAAATCTGCATGCTTGCTCGAGCAGCTCGCTAAACAAACAGCGTCAGGGTGACAGAGCTACTGTATCAAATGTGCCACGGCTCAGCCTTCAAACAAGTTATGCATAGACGGCTTTTTGGCAGGACAGGTGAAAAAAGAAGCAAAGTCTCAATCCCTCAACCTTAAGAGGATTTAATAGCAGTGAATTAGCCACCTTGAATTGTTTTTTTTTTTTTTTTTTATCAAAGTGCGGCAGTGCACTACATGTCTGCTGACAATAAAAAAGTGTGGAGAAGAAGATGATGAACACGCGGGCAGGAGCCATGAGCACATGCAGAGAGCTTGTGTTCACAACCCAAATCGGTGTCAAGTTTATTCCCTGCCTCGCGGCGGAGCGAGACCGAAACGCCGCCGTGGCGGTACCGCAGAGTGGCGCTGCAGCCGTTTGATGTCTTCATGTGGGACGTGTTAATGCCTCGCTGCCACTGAAAACGTTAATCTAATATGTTCGATGAACAGCAAGACGACTCATTAGCGGCTTTGAAGATGTTCGCTAGTGCGCTGTAAATCAGCTTTAAAAAAATACTTCATGTCAAACTCTTATATTGACACATGCGTCCTAAAAGATGTGAAGTGTTCAATAGGGGGGACGTTTAAAATCGACAGGTTTGGAAGGAGTCTCCAGTGTCACAAATTCTTCATATTTTGAAGAATTTGCCGTGAAGATCTGTTAAAATTGTAGCAAGGTCCAGACAACAAGGTCAAAATGTATGTGGTCGAAGAAGCATAATCAAGAACAGACAGTTCCTGTGTGTCATTGTTTATTTTCCGATAACATCATGTCCTATAACAGCAAGTGTTCAAATCCCTGGACGCTAACCTGAGAATTGATGTGAATTTGTGATATTACTACACACATCCTGTATTAGCAACCTTTTTCAATATCTCAGGCACTGTTCCTGTGTCCTCACCCTCTGTGTGTATGTGTGTGTGTGTGTGTGTGTGTGTGTGTATATATATACTGTCTATACATATCCATTCCTGCATCACTTGTTTTACTCGCTGTCATTTCCTCTTGAAAAATTAAACACTGAGCGTGCAGTGCAGTAATCCAAAGGGCACGCAGCTGAAACCTTTCTCTTACAACAAGGAAAACAGCAAGAAAAGAAAAGACGAGGTGCGTGCCCGGCCTCCGCTCGTTCCCTTTCGAAATATACGATGAGAATTGGCTGATAGATCAGACGTTTTAAAGGTTTAAAGGTGCCGTGCGTTGTTCTCCGCAATTATCACAACACTGATGACACACGTGCAGGCATCGAAAAAAAAAAAAAAAAAAAGGCTAACAGAGTGCCAGAGCTGTCACGGGCGCACTCGAGTGCTCATGTGCTGCGCGTCTGTGCAAGGAAAAAAAGAAAAAAGAAAAAGAAAGATGGCTTTGTTTTGGACGTGGCCCCAGACTCTTCACGCTGCTCTAAAGTTCTGGGTTTAATTCTTAGACGAAACGAGAAAGAGAGTGCTGGTTTGAGTTGAGGAAAAAAGAAAAGGAGAAACAGGGAAAGAAGAAGTAGTGAGACACACCACACCACACCACCAAACACACACCTATTAAGCTTGTCCTAGTGTGGGCACATATTGGATACACACGTGCATACAGTACGCACGCACACACACGCTCAGAGTGCCGTGTGATGCTTTTGCCAAACCACAAGTGAGAGACCAAAAGCGTTCCATAGACGAACGCTTGAACTCAGCAGGGTCTCAAAAAAAAAAAGGCAGGAGGGGTTTGGGATTGGAACGTCAGCGTCACTTAAAGGTGTACAAAATTAATGAGGTTAAACAATCCTCATTATACGTGAGAAAAACGTGACAAATGACATTCCTGAAAAGTTACAAGTGTGTGTGTAGCGTGTACCGGGAATGTTTTGTCTTCATGAGGAAGAGGGAAACTTGAAAAAAGTGGCACAAACGCTGAAGAAGAAGAAGAAGAAGAAGGACAAGGACATTCTGTAAAAATCCTCCGTCGTCCTATTTTCGAATTGCAATCTTATCGATTCGCCCGCCTTCGATCGCGACGTCCTGCCTTTCGGAAACTGAGCGTGTGTTTTTTTTATCTTTTTTTTATTATTATTATTCTGGGTGTTTATTTCGTTCTATTTTTTACATGAGTTTTTATTACATGCGATTCTTTTTTTTTCTATTTTTTTTAAATATCACTCCTTCATTCCCTCACTCCTTATTTTTCACACACCAATTACAGGAGCTGCTTTTGAGTTGTATGAAAGAGAAAGAGACAGAGAGAGAGAGCGAGAGAGAGCAGGCACAATAAAGCGGCTCGCAAAACACGCAAAATGTGCCATCGTCTCTTTCTCTGAGCTACATCCGACGCCATCGCATCTCCTCCCTACCCCTCCTCTGTCACTCCTCATAACCCCCACCGTCACTACTACAAACACACACACACACACACACACACACACACACACACACACATACACATACACCACCTCCACAACCAGCACAGCCACCACCACCAATCACAGCCCTGACGCCAGGACATCAATTCTCGCAAGTCTCCGAAAATTACCATGCATGAATGCAAAAAAGCCTGATCAGGAGTAATTAACACGGCTTCATATGCAAATTTTATTAATGCAGAACTACAAAGTCATTATGCAAATGCAACTTTCGTCAAGCCTCTTGACAAATATTCAGAGCTCCAGCCAGAGAACAGGTTTTTTTCTCTCCCTCTCTCTCTCCTTCTCTCTCTCTCCCTCTCTATCTCTCTCCGTTCTGTTTTCTCTACAGCGATGAAAATGTACAACATGAATGCTAAGTTCTTTGAAAACTTGAAGCCTTTCTTTGCGTTTCGGCTTCTTCCGGAACTTTAAATCTGAGCGTTACGCCAATGACGGCCAGGCATCAGCAATTAAAAAGATGGCTCTTGGTAATGACTGTTTGGCTTTGGAGCGAGGTAATGAACCTGTAATTCTGAGGAAAAGTGGAGAGAGAGGGAGAGAGAGGGAGAGAGATGGGGGGGGGGGACTTGAAGATATGAATATGCATGAGGCTCCCTGCCTTTGATGATTAAAGAAAATTTTAATATTTAAATGAGCGCATGGAAAGTGATTAACCGAGGCAAGCGACGAGGCAAAAATCTGGGGGGGGTGGATTTTGAAGATGCTAAGAAGTACACGGATGCAGCCTTCTCTTTTTTTATGCTCCATTAGCCTCTAAAAGTATTTCGCCAATCTCTCTCTCTTTCTCTCTCACTCACACATGCACACGCACACACTTTTCTCTGTTTCTGCTGCTGGACAGAGCTCAGGAGGGAGGCGGGTGAAGTAGCCTGAAGTAAAAAGTGGCACATTGCTGGATTTCAGAGCTTAGGCACGCAGGGGGGAGAAATGAAAGCACGTTGCGCTGAAGGTAACTCCTGCAGGCCGTCGGATCTTAGCAGGATGATGTCTCCGAGCATGGAGCATGAGAGAGAGGGAGAGAGAGAGAGAAGAGAGAGAGAGAGTGGGGGCTGGACAGTGATTAGCAAGAACGATGATTTTGAGTCATGTGCATTCAGCAACACACAGTCATTTTCTATCATATATATAATATATAAACACACACACACACACACACACACACTCTCTCTCTCTCTCTCTCTCTCTCTCTCTCTCTCAGGTTGAACCCTCTCGAGTCTTATCACTGTTTATGATTATGAGTCTGTTA
>JAOTQY010000002.1:1887124-1892124 GCA_026413445.1 Dolichallabes microphthalmus
GAAGCTGCTTTGAGACAATGACCATTGTTAAAAGCGCTATATAAATAAAATTGAATTGAATTGAATTGAATTGAAAGATGTGTGTGACCAGGAACCATGATGGACTTAGTTCACTCCGGGTCTGGCGGCCATTTTAAAACTCTCTCGCTGATCAGAGACAGGGTTGGGGAGTTTTTTAAGCACTCACTCATTACATGTGATTGTTTGAAAAGAAAAATAGCAGCAAAGTGTGACTAAATCAGTTTGCTTGGCAGGCGGAATAGAGTTTCGATTCCGCCAATCCCGAGAGAAAGAGAGAGAGAGAGAGAGAGAGAGAGAGAGAGAGAGAGAGAGAATACAGCACGCAAAATCTTGGCAACAGATGGAGAATTTGAGCACTGCCAAAGACAAGCATTTACAACGATTAGCTACCTTTTCAGTCCTGGCCTTTTTTCTCATATCCGTCCCATAGGTGCTTCTCTAATCGGCTGTTTTTGTTTAGAGGAACAGAGCTGCTGGGAAACTGCGCCAGGCCTGACATCATGTGAAACCAGAGGATTGTTAGGGAAGCGAGAAAGAGAGAGAGAAAGAGAGAGAGAGATGTAGAAAGTAGGAAGGCCATCCTATCAGAGAGAATAATCAGATAAGCTGGGATACACTCGCTCGCAGAACTTCATAAGCTTTTAATACTTCTACCTCCATCTACAGTCAGAAGCTCCAACGTGTAAGTACAATCTGCCGAGTTCACTTTCTGCACTCGCCGAGACCTACACACTCAGAGCTTGGAGATGACATCTCGCACGGATTAAAGGACGGAGATGTGCAGATCTCCAGCAGAAACGCCAACCTCTTGTGTGATAGTGGTTCATCCCAGTTTGGGTTTTCTTGAATCTCTAACGGCGGTATAAGGCTCTGAGGAAACGACAGTACAAGTATGTGTGTGTGTCGGGGGGTGTTAGTGTGAATCAAATTACACACTCGGAAAATATTTAATATTCAAAATACATTGCTTTATTTTCTGTGCTGGAAATGAAAATAAATTAGAATGTCAGATATAAAGGTTACATCATAAAGAGCAAGCTAGTAAAGTTCTGGACAAAAGCAGCATGTACAGTATACATGATAATGTTAATCTCAATGTCTTAAACTTTTTTCTTTTCGGTTTTCTTTCTCCAGCTCACTGACTTGAAGTGACTTTAATAAAAGAAGAAAAAAAAAATCTACTAACTAACTAAGTCTCTTATTGTCCTCTGAAACAGATGGTGTTGGTGGTACATGGATTTAAAATAATAATAATAATAATAATAATAATAATAATAATAATAATAATAATAATAAAAGAAATGTAAAAATAATAAATATTATTATNNNCTCTATCTCTTACAATATAAATATGATAAAAATGATAGACCCTTAATGTTTTTGTACAGTACTGTAAGTAGGTAAACTTACAGCAATCTACAGAAGATCAAATAAAATAAATATGAAATAAAAAAATATGAAAGGTTATACAACAGACAAATAGAATGAGGTTTAACAAACTATGGACATAAATATGTTTTATAAACATAAAAATTTAAATGAGGAGAAGGAGGAAAGAGAAGACGTGACAGGAACAGTTTTTGACATTTCTGACAATTTGGTCACTTGATAAAAAATTATTAATTAGTTAACATAGTTAATATATTATATTTTTTTCTATTTTGTTGTAGCAGGTTTAAATAAAAATATTTGCTGGAATGAAAGTAAAACAGCCCTGTAACGTCTGTGGGTGCCAATATTTCTGTATGTGACTGTCTTGTTGAAGGTAAGCAGGTATACACACTAGATGCTCTCTTCCATCCCAGAACGTCTGTACTGTATTAAAGGAAAACTCTCAACTGAAGCACATTAAATATGTGTATATTGATATGTTTCTAATGTGTGAATTGATTCTGGTGTTTGGTGTTAAAGTTAGTATTCCTGAGGGAGGTTTTTGGTTGTATGTTGCTCTAACAACACAAAACCCCCCTGACAACAACACAAAAGACTTGAAGCAACAACAAGTGACTCGAAGAAAATCATGAGTTCATTCATTCATGAGGTGAGTTCATTTCACCAAATGTTATTAATTTTTTATTGGAAAAAAGCATTTTACACTCAATAAGGACAGTGTTCTGGTAATCAATTCGGGTCAAAGAAGTTAGAATAGAGATATAGAGCCTATCCCAGGTGATTTAGGGCACAAGGCAGGGCACACTCTGGACACGGTGCCAATCCATCGCACACATACAGTACAGTACACTCACACATTGTCTTTGGACTGTGGGAGGAAACTGGAGAACCCAGAGGAAACCCACCAAGCACGGGGAGAACATGCAAACACCCATGCACACAAACGAGGATTGAAATCCTCGTAGGAACCCTGAAGGTGCATGCCGACCATGCTAACCACTAAGCCACCATGCCGCTTTATTTATTTTATGTATTATTCATAATTTATTACGGTTTGTCAAACTCATTCATTCATTTCTGATACCTGGTGAATCAAAGAAACATTAAAAAAAACATTGAATTGTGTTTATTTATTACAGTTTATTATTTTTTTGTTTGTTTATTTATTTATTGTTTTTTTTTTTTTTTTGGTAATCCGTCAAATAAAAATGTATTGCAATTTCACTCTATTGCTCAAATGGACGTGTCTAGTTTCTTCTGGCTTATTTACACTAATGTTACCTTAAACGTCCATTCAAGGGGTGTACATATTTTAGTGGGAACTCGTTTTTTGCCTTGAGCGAGGCAAAAGTTTATTAATGCTTTCGCTGCAAGTTTATTGCAATTCATCTCCCAGGCAGCAGAGGGCTCTAAAAGTACAGACTGCTCCTTTAAAGAGTTCAGCACTCAGTCTGTGTGGGGATTAGTGTTTCTGGGGATACATAATAATACATAAAGAAACACATGTTCGCAGACATGCAGACGCGCACACACACGGCTTTTATCCGGGCTCGCTCGCCGATGTTGAATAATGGTGTCCCCTTTTGGGAAGCGAAGGTTCCGGCCTTATTGCTTCCCATCCGACTCCATCAGCACTTTAGAAGATTAAGTTCTCGCTTCCCTTATCGCCGCCGGCTCTGTGCTCCCGGCTGTGTGTTGGCTCTCACACACCCGGCCACATCCCCTTTTCTCCACAGCTGCCTCGCCCCGCTGTCTCCGCAGGACCTTAATTCGGCCTCTTCTTTGGCTCCTATCTGCTTGTTTCACGTTTTTCCTCTCCGGCTGCTCGATTCATCACCCCAGGATCAGAGGAGAAGGGCCTCGCCATCACTGAACGTTATCAGCCATCTCACTGTCGTCCCCGGCGCAGGACACAGAGAGACAGGAGGCTTATAGTGAGATATAGAGAGATGTACACTTCTATTAGTTGACCTTTTCAGCCTGAAAGCGTGCAGCATGTAGAGGAAATGTACTGCTGAGTGAGTGTGTGAGTGAGCGAGTGAGTGTTAATCCGTTATCAATAGCACGCCTGCCCTTAATTATGCAGCGGTGACTGATAAATTAGCGTAGGCGGAATTGCGATTATCTCTATCACCCCGTCCTCTATCTGGAATTAAAATCAATGTCTCATCAGGAGATTACATGATACACAGAGTACAAGTCCAAAAGGGTACGAATACACACACACACACACACACACAGGCACACACAGACTCGTCATAGCCCGCAGCATCTCCATCATATCTCCTCCCGAAACAAGATCACAGTCTGATTAAATTCAGCACATTGACACGGCACGGCTACGTGCAGCCCGAATCATGTTTTCCAGACGTGGCGTTCTGTCTAATGACCAGGTCGCGCTCTCGAGTTCTCTGTCCCTGCTGCTGCGGATCACAGGTCAGTCACGTCTCATTAATTATGCTCTACCACATTAACTGGCCACCACTGCCCTCTCCTGGTTGAACGATCACCTGTACGCGGGGGGATGGGGGGAGGGGAGTCTGGAAATGAGGAAAAGGTTTAGTTTAAATCTTGAATCACATTTAAACCAGAAAAACCCATTGAGAGCTTCAGCGAGGTGTCCTGCTCAGGTGTACACAAAAGGTTTATGAAGCAGATGATAAATGCACCAGAGCTCAGACCAAGCTTAAAAATCGCAATTTTTTCCAAACAAAATTTTCAATTACTTTAAAGACACTCCGTGAGTCACGATAACGAAACGATGTGTTATAAATAAGCACAAAAACGTGTGTTTGTTCCAGTCTTGTCATGACTGTGTGTCTTTAGCTGGCAGCATCTGGTTCCTTTTCTTGGAAATATTGATCAGATGATTCATGCATTAATTATGTTCAAAGTTATTATGAAACGTCCAGTTTCTCTAGAAACTGATTTTGATTTTAATTCACGTATGAGGACACAGAGTGCCTTGCAAAAGTATTCATACCCCTTTTGTCACATTACAACCACCGATGTAAATGTATATCATTGGGACTTTAGCAAAGTGGCACATTGTCAAGTGGAATAATCAAAGATTTTCTACAATTTTTACAAATAAAATCTAAAAGGTGTCGCATGCATTTGTATTCAGGCGCCTTTTACGCTGATGGAACCAATTATATAGAAATAAAAAACAATAAAATACGTTTACGTTTGTGGTTGAAAAATGTGGAAACGGTTGAGGGGTGTAAATACTTTTGCAAGGACTTGTAAGTGAGGTTCAAATTGGATGAAGAATCAATTCTCTAGTGAAGTGCACTTTCCGCATTCAGCCTACACCAGGAGATACTCCGATGTCGGAGTGCATCTCCATCACCCGCTCACCCGTTCCCGCCGTCCTGACCTACAAACAAAGTTGCAGCCCGGTGGAGGAGTGACAGGAGCACAGGAGCTGGACACTCAGGTGGACACACCGCAGAGACGAGCAGAGAACGAGACGAGATGAGTTGTGGCACGGCGGATCTCCAGCCGGCCAACTAGCCTCGCTGTCAGGACGAATGTCTGAAGATCAAACAGAGGACAAAGAGAAGAGGACAAGGGGAAATGTGAGA
>JAOTQY010000002.1:1897124-1898300 GCA_026413445.1 Dolichallabes microphthalmus
TCCCCCATTACTACATAACTCACGAGGCACAAAATAAGACAACAAGAAACCAAAGAGATGAGACATTCTTGCAACATATTGGTTATGGAAGGACCGCGCACATTTTCTTCTCCGACATGAAGTGGCTTAAGAGATGTGATTCGATTTTGTATACTTATTGATATTCTTTTTAAAATAGGAAGTTCATTCATTCATGAATACAGTAGCTGCAAGTAGAAAAAACACTCAGCCATCTTCAAAATTTGCAAAATACGACACTAGTACAGGATGAACCATCAAAGAACTCTTTCCCAGTGAGAATCCATTATATTCCATTCCAGAATATAATTTTTCGAGATATACCATTATATCGTGGTCTACAATGGATGTAAGGTGCCACATGAGAATGCTACTACAAGGTATCAATTATAAATGGTTTCGCTGTTGCAAAATACTATTTCCAGTCGCCTTAAACGGGATTAAAAATTAAATGCTACTGAAAAGGAATAGGAAAGCAGCTTGAACTCATGCTACTTTCAAGCAGAACTGCTGGGGCCAGTGGGGAGCAGAAGAGGGACGGCTTTTGGGCAAGAGACGTTCACACGAAGCCACGCGATGCCAAAAAATCAAAACCTTTGATGGCGGGTCTCTGAGCAGATAGATATCCAGCAAATATTTACCCAAGTTAAACCCGCAGCGCACAAACAAGCGCAGCTTAAAAAGCCGCTACTTAAAAAAGGGCAAAGCGGAAAAGTGAGCGGGGGAGTAGTTCATAATTCACTGTGAGCAGCTGTTACCAAGCGTGACTTGTGTTCGGATACACTCTGTGAGCCGGGCAGAAGAGGAACTCGTGTTGTTCGAGGTATTAGTTCACCTTTTTAAATCTTAAACAGCACAGAGTGAGAGGAGAGAGCAAGTGCTCCTGTTAGAGGACGAATCATAGAGAAGAACCATTGGCACAGTTGTGATCATGTGACGCTCGGCGTCAAAACAAGAAGTGCATATTTGGTATTGGACTTTTTAATTGGAAAAATTTGCTCATCTTGCAGAACGCTCACAAACTAGGTTACTCGCAATCCAAGGTTCCACTACATGGAACGTTTATATACGTTTGTCACGTTTAGAACACTGGGTGGGAATTAGGGGGACAGCTCTAGACTGGTTTAGGTCCTATCTTATTGATAGAACTTTTTCTGT
>JAOTQY010000002.1:1907018-1919191 GCA_026413445.1 Dolichallabes microphthalmus
CCCGCCCCCCCCCCCCCTCCCTCGGCTGCCTCCGCCAGTCTTATCAAATAATTCACATTTCATAGAAGAGGGGGAGTCTGGGAGTCCACCTGGTCCTGTCAGTGTGCACCCTCCGTATCCTCCCGCGCTCTCGCCTCAGATATTACCCACGAGCCCCTGTAATGGCCGACAACTGATAAGGGCGTCACGCAGCCTTAAGCGGCGCGAAGGGAACCCCGGAGACGCGGGTAAACTTCGCTTTTCGATCCGATTGGACGGCTGGATACGGATTGATGAGCCGTGCAGGATCTCACTCACCTGCTCGCCCTCTTTATAGTCGTGCAGAGCAACACACTCGCAGCGGTCATCCTCCAGGTTGTAACCGGTCGTAATCTGAAAAAAAGGCAGAGAGTGTTTAACCAGAAATGAGGTGTTAAAAAAATAAATAAAAATACAAGGAAAAATTCCCCACACAGGCTATAAGCGGGAAAAGGAAGTAATCAGGTTAAGACGCGTAAACGCATTTCAAAACATGGCCACTAAATTAAAGCGCGCACAAACAAATAGGAATTAAATGACGATAAAAGGAATTTCCTGAAATTTAATAAAACTTGCCCAATTTGTCACAACTTTGTGATAAACAAGAATATTACTGGAGAGGAAAAAAAAAATCTATATGCATTTTTATTAAAACCTTAACCAGGGGACTTCTTTAAAAAAAAAAAAAAAAACTTTCATTTTCAAACACTTTCATTAAGCGTCTTAATAACTTCCCATTTCCAGCAATCCGGAACGTGAAAACCAGCGCAGGGTTTAAACGCATTTCCACGCGCGAAGCCATATATTGCTCTGTGGCGTGAGGCGCGGAACGCAATCAAAGCTGCGTTATTCGAATAGAAATAAAATATCCCGAGAGGTCCGGGTACAATCAGCAGGAAAAAACACATTACTTTAGAGCATTACTGTTTCTTAAATCGTGTGTACACGCACTGTGTATGATCACCACACTAGCACAGCACGCACACACACACACACACGGGTCATGTTAAACGACCAGGTATGAGTAGCTCAAGATTAAATGAGAGCGAGAATGAAACCAGACTCTCTCTCTCTTTAGCTCTACGTGTGTGTGTGTGTGTGTGTGTGTGAGAGAGAGAGGAGGGACTCACCAGGCCGTTGGTGTGATTACACATGTCCCAGAGTGGGATGAGGGCCAGCGTGACCCGACTGCCATCCTCTGTAGGGATCTGGTTCTGACGGGTCATCACAGACGATACGGCCCACCTACACCACACACACACACCTCGTTAATTATGCGTATATTATTTTGTAATGTTTATAAAAGTTTTTTAAAATCTTAAAACTTAACTACGAAAAAGCAGAATGGCCGCCGCACGCATCCTGTACCCCATGACCCTGATAAATAAACGTACACCGTGTCCTGAATCACACGAGAACCTAAAAAGTCTTTAAAGGTCTGCTTTAAGTGTGTCAGACTTCTGGATTTCCTAGATGAGGAAATCATTTTACATATACAGGGAAGATTTGTTTTAAAACGCAGATCACGTCAACGGTGTAAAGCTTTAAGGAGAAATTCCCCTCATCCCCCTCTCCCCCACTGTTTTCTTCCCTCCGAACCACAAGACACCATCCGACCGGATCTTTCTCATTTTGATTCATACGCATTCACATTTCATACAAACAATCATTCTCTTGATTGTGTAAAGCTGCTTTGTGACAATGTCAACTGTTAAAAGCGCTACACAAATAAAATGTTATTGAACTCAGTGGCATCTTTTCGGATTGCACTCTAACACACTGTTGGGGGCGCTGTAACACACCGTGTGAGGCTACAGCATCACCCGGGAATTGAACTAGCGATCTCCGGATGATATGGCGAGTATTTTACCGCTGCGCCACTCGGGGAACATTCAACTTCTCTCTTAGGTAACATATAACCATCACATCGAACATCACGTGTGGAGACGAGTTCGAGTTTTAATGCTTCGCTCATTGAATCACAGTCAGAACTTCATCACGCTCAAGATGGTGGTGACGTGTGGAACGTTTTTTAGGGGGTCGGAGGAGTTCCACACGCACACTGCCGACTGGTGACACGATCTTACATAGAAAGTCTGCAGAATTTGGGTCTGTTTGGGTCTACAGCACCATGACTTGGTTCTCATTGGAAAAAAATATGGTGAGATTGAAAAGGATTGTAAAAGCCATTTTGGTTTGATCCGTCTTGAGCAGTTATTTTTCTTACAAGGCTTTATAATATTCAAAATGAACATTAAAGTATCTAAACACTAAAACGTGGAGTTGATTGCTTTATACGAGACATGACATTTAAACCATCATAATTTTTTCCTGACTATCTTCTGCTCCACACTGACTCGAATGAAGACGACGACAAAGAAGAAGAAGCGATGCTAGGGTAAAAAATAAAAACGTCAGTATTTGTGGAAAATGGAATCAGATTTGTATTTTAGGCGGAAGCTGTAGCGCAGCCGTTATTTGTGCGAGTTGCCGCACAAAAGCATCACGATACGGAACTGAATAATTTCCTCCCCCCATCTCTAGTGTTTAATCACATGAACACGGGTTTGTTATAAGGTGCAGCGATGTTCCGGTTTGTTCTGTGTCGTACTCTTGAATGTATTAAAATCTTGTGAAAATACGTATAGATCTTCTGTACAACTTGTTTTGAGGTTTGACTTCAAGAAGTTTTCATAAAGTTGATTTGTGACAATATAAAAGTATAGATTAGAGTGTACCGGATAAGGAAACTGCATTTGTCTTAAAGCAAATTATTTGGAAAGACCTTCTAGCTCCATGGTCGTTCTTGATTTTTATTTCATTCTACGCTGTAAAACAATACTGAAGGCATTTATCCAAAATACACAATAATCTCATTTGAACAGTTGATATTGAGATGTATATCTGCTACGTCTGTTCTGTAAATCCTTCATAACGGCTCTAATCTGAGGTGCCGTTTGTTAATTGGTGATTTCCGAGGCTGGTGACTCTAAATGATCTTCTCCTCTGCAGGAGAGGTCAGTTTGAACTTTGAGTTTTGGTCTTGAATTCCTGTGAAGGTCTTCATGAGAGACAGTTTCATCATGCAGCTTGATGGGTTTTACAAACTCACTCGACACAATACTGTTCTTGCAGGAACTGTTCCAGAACAGCCGGACTTCATGTCTTATAATAACAACTGACTGTTATTGTTATTACATAATTGCCTAATTCCATATGTGTTGTTTTATAGTTTTGAAATTCCCAGTATTGTTGGAGAATGTTGAAAATAAATCATTTTAAACGGTGGTGTACAATCTGCTGGAGCAGCTCTACGAATAAAGGCATGCACTCAGTCAAAAAGTCTTTCGGTTGGTATATTTTACTCTAATATATAATTTATCTCCTTTTATATTTCAGCATCTATGAGGTCACATTAGGTGGGAAATCTAACTGGCATGTTTAAACAGTTGTGGTGTTGTAGACACCCATTGTAGATCCAATGTTAATAAATGTTAATAAATGACTAGAGACCCTTAAAAAGAATTCTTTTGTGGAAACAAATTTGTGGGTGTTTTGTTACAGGAAAATAATCAACCACAGGATTGGGAATAAAACGAAATGAAGCGAAGGTTACGTTTTACATTCTAATTGCCTTTAATGCCGTGGGATGTCCGTGGAACAACTTAGTTCCTGTTAGCCGCTTACCTAATTCCATGTGTGTTATTTCATAGTTTTGGAAGAAATCCAGTATTGTTCTAGAATGTAGAAAAATCACATAAACAATAATAATAATAATAATAAACATTGAATTAGAAGGTGTGTCCAATCTTTTAAGTTTTATGTCAGTACATTTTAATTCGATTTCATCATTATCGCAAAGCAGCTTTACACAATCAAAAGAAAAAGATGGAAATTTGTTTGAAATGTCAAAAACGTTAATACGGTCTTGGTCGTTATGATAAATTTGAGTACGTTGCAGTTCTGCTTAGCCGCTTAGCTATTACTGGGGAGTTACTGTTAATTTATACTAAATACAAAACGATACCAACACTGATTTCGCGGAAGCCTCAATTGAGAAGTTCATCAGAACTTCTGCATTTTTGCTTGGAGTGAAAGTTGTGGAATTCACGTTCACTCACGTTGTACCGACGTTCCGGGTGATAAAATTCACGGTCGGTTTGTAAATCAGGAAAATGTACGACGTACGAAGACTTATTGTAACGTACGCTTTCTGATAAGCACCTGAATTTTGATTTAAGACCGACCTGAAAAAAAAACCTGAACTTTCGCTTTAACCTCTGCTGACAAAGATTTGGTTATAATTAGTCGGGGAAAAAAAAAAACTCGAAGACTTGAATCATTAACTGTGACATGATGCTATTTCATTCCTTTCACACGTTGCCCGGCGGGAGCAGGAGCTTGCATCATGCTCAACAATCCGAAGATAAAACGGGACCGGTGATAAATTATTCCCTCACAGATAATTTGGTGCTAATGAAAGAACAATGAGAACAAACGCCTCGTTTTAAAAAGGCCGGTTTCGTACCCTCACAGACACCCTGTTCTTTTTTTTCCCTTTCGTCGTCTTCTTCACTTCCCCCAACCACCACCACCACCTCCTCCACCCCCCACACACACACAAAGTAGAGAAGCTCAAATTTGGGACACGGTAGGACAAACCAACCTGTAGTCGTCAAAGGTGAAAGCATCCTTCAGGGGCAGTTTGCTGGCGTTGGGATGAGTCTGGGGATCGAAGGTGACGAGCGGAAAGGACATATGAGGAAGAATAAGGAAGGATGAAATGAAAGGGACAGACAGGGAGAAATGGTGAGTGAAGGAGGAGAAAGAGATAAAAAAAATAATAAAAAAACACACACACACACAAATCAGTCAGTGGAATTTCATTATGTGGCTTCCTAACAAGAGCATCGAGGAGGAAGGCGCGTCCGGTGGCGGTACAGTGGGATCATCGTGGCATTAGACCCCTCATACATCACTGTCAACTTAATTTGTTGTGCCCAGCAGCCGTCATAAATCTGCTTCATCAATTTGGGTGACAGAGAGCCACCGGTGCCACGGAAATCTACATTTAAAGGAACAGACCCGCTCCCTCCAAGGGCTCATTTGCAGCGCGTGTCACGGACAGGGGAAAGGAAAAAAGGGAAAAGGAAAAAAAAAATCTCGGTTCCTATGGAAAATTTAAAAAAGGGAACACAGAGAGCTAGCTCGGCCATAACATAAAATCCTCCTGAACATGCAAAAAAAAAATGAGTTACTATAAAAATAGACAGAGGGATGAACGTGTGTGAGAGATCTCCCCGCCCAGGTGCTCCCGAAGGCTGCGCGTGTGGCGCTCGTCCTGCTAAATGAAGCCCCGCGCTGCGCAAACACCGCCGGGACGCCAGAGCAATTCATCATCGAGCTTCTGGCCCGGGGACGTTCGTCAGGATTAATCAAGTGACCAAACAGGTATTAATACACGCTTTTCAGAGTAAACCTGGGGAAGAAATGAAACACAGAAGCACGCAGGAGTAGGAAAATAATCAACACTGAAGATGAAGCGGAGCGGACTGTTACCACGACGATGTTGATTATTTGTCACACATTCTATATATTTATGCCTCTTCTGTCACGACAGTGCGCTCACACTGGAGACTCCTTCCGTTTACAAATAAATCAATAAATAAATAAAGTGAAGGAGGACTTTATCTTAAAATCACTCAAATTAATTTTCATGACGTATGGATTCGACTCGTGTCACGTGATACGCTTTGACGTACAGTAACATCGTAATTGCCGAAAGCGCGAGGCGGAATCCGCTGAATCTCCATCCGTGTGCGTTTTTTTTTTTACAAATTTGTCTCGTTTATAGAGGTATACCTCCCACCACTAGAGGATACACTCACACACTCTCACACACATATATACACACTCTCTCTCTCTCATTCTCTCACACAGACACACACAGTCACATGCAGACGTCAGGCAGTATAATTAGATCGACTCGAGTGGAGTAGAATAAGCATGAAATGAAACCACTCAAAGGTGGTAGCTAACTTTTGCCTTGCATGTCTCATCCCATTAATCAATTTCACTGACACTAATTGAGCGCTGTACTACCACTTGCTGGTTTGCTCCACACACACACACACACTTTGTGAGGCAGGCAGGCCTAGCGCTGATGCTGATTCAGGCGTATTGGATAGATTTGGGACGTGGACTCGGCCGGCTCCTCGACTCCGGCTACTGAGATGTAACGCTCTCGGGAGAAGATAAAAGGTTAACAATCCGGTCTTAAACACACACACACAGTGCACGAGAGAGAGAGAGAGAGAGACGGTCACCACTTCAACACACACCTTCAATCCCTTCTCTGATTTTTCTCCTTCAAAGCCGGCGCTGAAGGACTGGACCAGCTTTAAAGACGCCTACGAACCTTTTGATAGACAACCATTTAAAGATAAGCAGCCGGAGAAGGCTGCAAGGGCGTGGGGTTTAAGGTCGGCACTGCAGCGTCTCAGCTTTATGTCCATAAAATAAATAAATAAATCCAGCCTATAAATAACCTCTGTCAGATAAACTGAGTGTATTAGGAGCTTTGATGGAAGTAATAGGCAGAAAGACGGGGCGCAAATCTCTAGAGGACGTTCCTCCTTCACAGCTGAACGCTGGACCAAACGCAGGAGACCGTACTCATGGCCTTCACCGGCGCGCGAGAACAGGTTAAACGGGCAATAATGGTCATCCTCGGCCCTCTGAGATCGGCGAGTTCGGAAAGAGAAAGAGAGAGAGAGAGACGGAGCACCTGGGCACGTTAATAGACTCAATTATGTATATAATTAGCTGAAGCTCGGGGGGGTTGGGGGGGTGGGGGTGCCGTGTCCCGCGCTTAATACCTGTAAATCTTTATTAAAAAGAGAGAAAGGATGCGGCATGGAGAAGCGCGGACGCCGGCGTACCGTAGGTGTGGACGGCGGAGGTGATGAGAGTGGAGTTTTCGGAGAGAGGACGCCTTCTGTGGCTCGAGCTCTCCCTGCATTAGCATTACCGGAGAAGGGTAATTCATCATACAGACGAACCCACACCGGCACCACGTGGGGCGGCGACGGAAGGGAAGGGAAGGGAAGGGAAAGGGGCAGCGTCCTGTAAATCAATTAAAAAACAAAAAGCTTTCACAGCAGAGCTGCAGCTATCTTTAACGAGGCCGACGGGAAACTGAACTAATTGGTCACCGGTCTGCAGGAGGGCTCGGGGTCCTCAGAGCCTCCAGGTCTTCGGTGATCTTAAGACCGGGCGGCGTTACAGGAACATTTCACAGGACTATTGATTTTCCTTTCCGTCACCTGATTCACAAAATGAGCGAATGTATCCGGTTTCTTCTATTAATTAAATCATATTTCATCATAAAATTCTTGATGGCAGAAAAGTGGACAGTCTAACCATAAAAAAATAACTCCTCGTCCATTTTGCTCTGCGATTCGAGGAAGGTCAGGCGGAATATCTTGCAAGATACGCGGAAGGGAAGGGAAGTGCAGCGAGTACCGCAGGGACCCTGTTCATTTCTCATCAACGCCGGCAGATGCAGCAGACCAAGGTTACTTTGCATTCGCTGCATAGCGGGGTCACCTTATGAGGTCCTCCTCCTCCCCCCTCCGCCCCGTGCACACGGCCCTGGCGAGGACAGAACAGCCATCACCGGTCCCCCCGCGGACAGGAAAAGCACTCGGATACGCATCACAGGGCCCTGACAACGGCCTAGCGCTCTTTACACCGGGAAAAGAAAATGCATGGGGGGCGGGGGAATGTATATATATAATTTTTTTCCCCCTTTTATTTAAAAATTTAAATATATATATATATATTTTCCAGAAGATGGAGAGCCGTAGCCTTGCCAGTGTGACCTGATGATAGGGGAGGAGGAAGACCTCTCCCTGATAAGGCAGATACACTTGAGTAGAATACATGAGGGGGAGGGAGAGGGAGAGAGGAAGACAGAGAGGACGTCAGTCTCTCCATCTCTCTCTCTCAACATGTGCGCGAGGTACAATCAGGTCAATTCGATTCAAAGCCGATGCGACAAGCTAATTTTCCAGCCCGGTCATCTGCGGCCGCCTCCGAAGAGAGAGTCTGACATTGACGGCAGTCATTACGGTGACATCGGCTCACAACCTGAGGAGCCGGGAGGGGAGGAGGAAGAGGAGGAGAGTGGTGGTGTGGACAGGACAGGACAGGACAGGATAGGACAGTCGGCAAAGGGCTAACGTCCAATCCTAGCTCTCCAGCCAAGCAAGAAACAAGTCGGAAACTCTGAAGGTTTAAGCCAGGGTTCGGGTGCGATACGAATATCACTTCAGCAGAACTGGAAGTATTTCTATGATGCACCGTCACGCATCACTTCTGCAAAATAAATAAAGAATTAAAGAAGGGGGGGAAAAAAAAACTAAAAACTAAAAGCATTGAAAGACATTCTTCTTTAAAATATACATTATAAATGCATACACTTGTATAAATATTGTATGTATAATATCTGAAAAGAAAGCGTCTCAAGATAATTTATGAAAGATTCCACTAGTGTCGCGTCACACCAGCAACATCAACAACGCTCACATCCTAGCACTGAAAACTTTCCGAACTTTCCCCCTAGAGCTGCAGCTCGGACCAAACACACTTCAGTCTCACAGTAAAACGTCAACCCTCTACTGCCACCTAATGCACAGATATCTAAATCATCCATCTCTCCTCCGAGTGTCACCACTGTACCATCATACTGTATCACACACACAGAAACACATCCCTAATCAACTGACGCGTACGAGTTTGTTATTTTAGTGTGGTTTTTTTAAATCCTCTTAATTACATCCCTGATACATCAGTGTATCCAAAATGGCACGAATTTGTCAGATTAGAGCAAAAAAAAAAAAAAAAAAAAACAACCAATAAAACCCGCTCTAATTACTCGACAGCCGCGCTCCGCTCGCTCGTCCGAGGACTTGGAAAACATTTAATAAAACCGCGGACTGAAAACGTCGATCGACTCGGAGACGCCGTGACAAACGCATTAACTACGCCTTATGAATATTTGATGCTTTATCTTGACAATAATGTGAAATATTAGCTTTTTCTAATTGACAGTCATCTAATGAAAGAGGCAGGAAAAGCACCGGGACGAGGTTTTGAGCGGAATTCAGAGGAACAGGGCGGATTATTATTATTGCTTCTTCGATAACCGAGGAGAGGAACGTAAACGGACATGATATTTATTGCTCTGAGCGAAGAAGTGTTTAAATTAAAAGCGGCAGATAGACAAGTCACTAAAAAAGTGCTTAAAAGGCATGAAAATTCGAGCTTATAAATTGCAATTGGGAATAATGTATATATATGGTTTGAGGCTGTGTTTTAATTTAGCTGTTGTTGAAGGGGACGAGCTCTCTAAAATAAAGATCTAGTACGAGCTCCTACAGCTCATGTGGATGAGTGTCGGTTCTAGATCAAAATGTTGCTGGTTCAAATCCCAGCCAGGACATAAAGATAGAAAGAACCTTAAATTACATCTTTTGAGCTGCAGTCTCTTTATTGTCTTTTAGTATAACAAAAGTCCAATAAGCACCACAGCTGCCCGACCCGGCAGTAGTGTAACAGATAATGCATGTTTTACTTTACGTGTGGTCCCGATTCACTAATATGAAGGTGATAAAGCTCTACGAAACAGAAAGCAATCACAAGTTCCTGTGGATTCGCCTCTGGGTTGAAGGCTTGCTGGTTCGAATCCCAGCCAGGACTCCAGGATATGGAGTATAGGCGATTCAGGATAACGTGGATGGATGGAGGGTGTAACTTATTGGCAGCTGCCCCCCCCCCAGGAGCTCAGCAGGACAAGAAAGGGGTTACGGAGCTTGAAGAGAGAATTTCGACTCCGTTTTATATATTAGAGGAAATGCTGGAAAAAAACTATTCCTGGAATTCTCCAACACTTTTTACTCCAACTACCTGTTCTCCACATCATATATTTGGTGTTTCGTTTGGTTTAATCACTGCACACCATTAAATGAGGAAGGAAAAAGAAGAAAGTGATGTTTAAATAGTGCTGTAATAAAATAAGATCAATAATATAAGGAAAATGCCAAGTTGTTGTGCGGACTGGATATTCCGCTGTGGCGACCCCTTGTCGGGAACAGCCGAAAGACCAACAACAATAATATAAGGAAAATATGAAGATATTCAGTAGATAATAATCAAATCTGTAAAACTCAGAGCGAGTTCGAATCACTTCCTGCGCTCAGAGTTTCTACGAATGCATTATATAAAACATTTACACTATAAAGTTTAGAAACATATAAAACAAACTATTCTTAAAACTGAGAGCAGCACAAGTTGTTATTTTGGATCTGATTATGTGAGATAATGAATGTGACAGATGATGACTGTTTGCTAGGATGATTACAGGTTTATTAAGGGATAAATGTCGCCCCCTGCTGGACTCGGGCTTCCATTGCACCTCATGAGTTTGGCAGAGAAGTGGGATTTCAGTAGCTGACCCTGAATAAGTTCCTCAATACAAGAACTTTTGGTACTTTACCAACTATTTAATTTTTTTTATTATTTCACGAATTCATTAACACAAACGCAGAATTACCAGGAAAATAAACCTGACTTATCTGGTGCAAAGATATCATGGAAAGAGCGATTTCTGACCAACGTACAGACAAATTTTATAAACTATGTACACTATAGGAAGGAGTCTCCAGTGCGAGTGTGTCGTAACAGTCAGAGATAAAGCTCTAACTTCCTGTTCGGAGAAAGAAAAAAAAATGAAGGTAGAATAAAACACTTTAAGGAAAAATCATCAGCTTCAGCATACAGTAGTAACAGTGCTTACAGTGCAGTATAGTCAATGCCTCACTCTGTCGTTGATTACTTTTCCTCTAACAGCACATGAAAAGCTCATGACTCAAACGTAACGACGTGTTGAAAAAGAGACGAGCTGGGGACTCACGTGGACGACTTTGTAGAAGTAGGCGTACTGGCGCGCCGTGTTCTTGTACTGGCTGAGAATGTCCTGAATGGCCTGCGTGGCCAGCAGGTGGCGCACCTCTTCCTCCTCGAAGTATAAGGGCGTGTCATAGTGCGAGGGCAGGGTTTTGATGTAGGGCAGCCAGGGTGATTCCGGGTTCGCCCTCTCACAGAGCAGGTGCAGGGCCAGAGTCACGTTGCCCATGGCCTGCAGGATCCGGTCCTGAGCGTACAGCGGGCCTGAGACGAGACAAAATCATCGGCAATTAAACGTCGTCCCCATAGCAACAACTAAAGTGAGACCTATAATAATATAAATAAGAAGAAGAAGAAGAAAAGGACTTCAGTGTTGGCTTCCACTTCATGTTGATCCACAACACACATCACATCAATTTTGTTCCTTAAGAGCAAATATAGTCATTATATAGCAAATATAGTGTACTTGAGTAAAACTAGAGAACATTCGGCAGACGGCGATATCACTTCAAATGCTACACACCACTGTGGATCTGTAAACCTGACTGTGCTGCTCTGCAATTACACCAGCAAAACTCTAGATGGCAGTGGAGTTTCTATACCACTGTGCTGAGTCTCTTTGCCACTCTCTGGTGAAGTTTGTTTGGTGAACTACAAACAATGTGCCGAATGAATCCGAGGGCGTCTTGTTGAAGTTGGAGCCAACACTGAGGTTTTACTGTAATTACTGCAAAGCAGAAACAGGAGAAAACATCGAAGGTGGAGGAGGTTAGAACAAAGTTACTAAACATAAAAGAGAGGAGAAGCCCGTCGCTGCAAGCTTGAGTAAATCAGCTACGCAGGAATGTAGTGAAGGAGAAAGTACAGATATTTGTTGTATAATACACTGGAGTAAAAGTAAAAAGTTTCCACTAACATGTGGACGATTTTGTAGGCATCATGACTTATCATACACTACCGTTCAAAAGTTTGGGGTCACTTTCTAACTCCATGGTCGTTCCTGATTATTATTTCTTTCTACATTTTAAAGGAATGCTGCAGGCGTCCAAAAAAATGCATTAATCTCCTTTGAACAGTTGATATTGAGATGTTTCTGCTACTTCTGCTGTAAACTGTTGTTTTTCTTGTTGTTACGTAATTACCTAATTCCATATGTGTTATTTCATAGTTTTGAAATCCCCAGTATT
>JAOTQY010000002.1:2013181-2024109 GCA_026413445.1 Dolichallabes microphthalmus
AAGCTAGATAGCTTCTTTATATATAACTCGTGTCCCACTTTTGGAAAATATCTTCTAGGTTCCTCATGAAAAAAAAACAAAACCATGAAACCATTTAACCCTCCTGTTTCCTTCAAACTTACTGACTTATCTTTTATCCTTGGGTTAATTTGACCCCAGCAATTTCAATTTCCAGAACATTATCATAATTAAAATTATTACCCAAGTTTATGTATAAAAGTAACTAAATATGGAGCCAAAAAAAATATTTTTAAGACTTTAAACATTGAATGGGGTCAAATTGACCCCAAAGATAATAGGAGGGTTAAGATTAGGAAAAAATTGGAGGTGACACATTATCTATATTCTGGTTTATAGCTTTTTCTTCCACTGAAAAAAGACAAAAATAATGAAAATGATGTCTTCTGAGTCCTGCGATGGATTGGCACCCTGTCCAGGGTGTACCGCGCCTCGTGCCCTAAGTTTCCTGGGATAGGCTCCAGGGACCCCCGCGACCCTGTATATGGATAAAGCGGTACAGAAAATAAATGAATGAATGAATGAATGAATGAATGTCTTCTGAGTGTTTCATACTGATACATAAACTCCATTATGACCTACGATGGTTGAGATCCAGGGAGGAAAATTGGGTGTTAGGCAGGAGCACATCTTTCATTGGACCCCAGTCCAACACAGGATGCACACACACACACACACACACACACACACACACACAATTACCTAGGGGCAATTTGGCATATCCAGTTCACCTCCTGGCTTGTTTCTGCGATGAACCTTTAGCTAAAATGTGCACTTTAGAATACCAAAAAAAAAAAAAAAAAAGTCTACAACCAAACATTACGTGGCAAAAGTGTTCATACCCTTTTAACTGAAAGAAATTCAAAAGAAATCCCATTTGCAGTTTGTGATGGGCCATGAGGAACTGCAAACTGTAGCTTTCTTTCAACAATGGATTTCTTCAATTCAATTCAGTTCAATTCAATTTTATTTGTATAGCGCTTGTAACAATTGTCATTGTCGCAAAGCAGCTAATTATTTAAGTGTCTATGGAATGTGAATGTGTATGAATCTAAATGGTCAGATTGTCCCTGATGAGCAAGCCAAATCACTGAAATTCATAATAATAAAAAAAAAATATGATAAAAGAAATAGCTTTAAAATAAAACAAAAAATTTATATCAAATAAGATGGCAGGTGACACAAAAATTGCTAATTTACTTCATGGCCAAGAAATCTATTTAGTTAGGTATGGTTAGTATGATTAGTTTTATAATGTACAGTATAACGGTCCATGAAAGCCATTTACTGGGATTTTTGTTAATGAAATATGTGAAAGTGTAGTCAAAAAGTATTTGATTGGAAGGTCAATTGGAATTTTGTTTGTAGATTCTTCTTGCTCCTTTTCCATAAAGGTGAGATTTGTGGAGTGCACGACTAATAGTTGTCCTGTGGAAAGATTCTCCCACGTGAGCTGTGGAGTTACCCTGGGTCTCTTGGCTGCTTCCCTGATTAATGCCCTCTTTGCCCGGCCTGTCGGTTTAAGGGGACGGCCTTGTCTTTGTAGGTTTGCGGTTATGCCGTAGTCTTTCCATTTTTGGATGATGGATTGAACTGTGTGCTCTGTGAGAAGTTCAAAGCTTGGGATATATATTTTTTAATCTTTAACCTTCCCCATAACTTTATCCCAGACCAGTCTGGTGTGGTCATTGGGCTTCATGATGCTGTTTGTTCATTAATGTTCTCTAACAAACCTCTGAGGGCTTCACAGAACAGCTGCATTTATATTGAGATTAAATTACACACAGGTGGATACCGTTTACTAATCAGGTGACGTTTAAAGCCAATTGATTTCACTGGATTTTAGTTTTAGATTTATGTTTGTGGTTGAAATGTGGAAAAGTTCAAGAGGTATGAATACTTTTGCAAGGCACTGTAACTTACATTAAATTAATTGTGCAAACCCAACCAACACTGGACCCAAAAATACAACAACATCCTACATTACATTTGGCAGACGCCCTTTATCCAGAGTGACTTAATATTTTTATTTTATTACACATCAGAGCAGTTTGGATTTAGGGCCTTGCTGAACATCAGCAACTTGGTGGTTCAGGGGTTTGAACCTGGAATATTCTGAGTAGTAGTAGTCCAAAGATACCTCCGCCCTTCTTATATACAGTACAGGTAAGAAAAGCTATATACAAATATAACCAACAGAAGTGTTTTTAGCTTGTTAAGCCACAGAGGTGCCCTATCAATTTGTAAGCATAGAAAAACATCTAACTTAAGGCATGAACCAGTAAGAAACCAGTGCAGATGATGACAGATGCTCAGGCTGGTGATGAGTATTCTGCTGATGCTGAATGCTGGGTGGGTGGAACAGACGAAAAAAGGGGAAATGAGGCTGCTGCTGCTGCTGCTGAGGTCGTTAAATACACAACCCGTTTTTAAATTGTATCTTTGGGCACTTTGCAGCCAGTTCCAGTCAAACATTTGCTCACATTTCTTTTATTTAATCTACATACTTTAGTTTAATTTACCATACTTTGATTACTTATATAGAGCTCAGACGCATTCTTAAAGTAGGTGGCTCTGTCTGGTCATAAGTTACATTAGATGAAATCAAACAAAGTTATTAGATTTTATTTTAAAGTAAAAAAAAAACAAAAAAAACAATACTGCAACGATTTCAAGTCTAAAAAGATGGCTTAAAACTGTAGCAACATACAAGCAATACAAGCAACCTGGCAACCAGGCTACAAGTCCTCTGCACCTATTCCTCATTGGTCAGTTTGGGACACCCGGTGATGTTGCGCTCTGTTAGTGTGATGTCACAATATGTGGACGAGGAGGAGGAGAGACTGAAGCCGGACCTCTTTAATGCAGGAGCACACACGGGAGCCGGGCAGAAGTAGGACATGAACAGTAATAGTGTGTGATGGGAAAGTGCGTCTGGAGGGATTTGTGTAAGTGGATTTCAGCGGCGCTCAGTGCGACTCGGTGCAATTGAGGGCTTGGAGAATTAAAGACATACAGCTGTGGGAAAAAAAAAAAAACTACTTAAGCACTTAGATTTGTAATGTCCCTGAACGGTGAGGGTTTATCAGGATTTAAGACGTGTGTGTTGGTGGTGGAGGGGGAAGAAGAAGCAGTTCTGCTATGAAGTTAAGGACGTAATCATTTAGATTTTTCTTTGAGGATTTAAAATCACTTATTAAGGAGAGTCTAGCGTTATCCTTCGGAGAAAGCACTTATTCCAGAGCCCAGGAATACCGTGTGAAAGGTGCGGACCCCCAACACATTTAACATTTGAGTTTAAAAAAAAAAAAATCTAACTTTATAACCAGTCCACATACCAGAATGGTTTTAGTGGATGGGAGGAAACCAGAGAACCCTGAGGAAAACGTGCACCTTCCTGTCGCACCAGGTCAAGGTCTCAACCCTATAATTACATCCAAGTCCCTCGACTGTGTGTAGTGTGGACATGGTTGAGTGAAAATGATTTTTATTTTAATATTTGATGTCATTTTTCTAGAAAAATGCTTGTGATTTCACCAAAATAAGAGCAAAATGCAAAGGGAAAACAAATCATGTTCTGAAGACCAGAAAAGTGTACAAAAGATACCAGATGCTCAGGATCTCTGTGGTTTTCGTATCTGGCCCTGAAGATGAGCAAAGCGTCAGATCAGTGGCGTCAGATTACATCATTGACCTGAAAATAACAAGATTCAAGTCCTATTATCTTCTAGATTGAGCTCGAAACTATATTTCTCACTCCACCAATCCTGTGAAGCTTATAAAGAACATTTATTCAGCACTTCACTGAGCTGGTTGGTGGATGAACTGTGAATTTTGACCTTGAGACACTAATTTAATGACATCATGATTCTGGGGAAAAACAACAACAACAAAAACAAGACATAACAATATTCTTCCTTTTATTATGTAACATGGTTTTATATTTATAGAACAGTTATACATCTCAACTCTTGTGTTTTACAAGGTTTTTTTTATTTTTTTTTTATTTCAAGGACAAGAAACAACAAATTCGAATTAACGAAATTTAAAGACGAATGTGTTCATAATAGAAGAATGACAGGATGAGAAAGAACGAATGAGCGGAATGAAGGAGGACAGGACGTGTTCATTTCAGCACCTTTTCTTTTTTTTTTCTTTTTTATAATAATAATAATAATAATAATAATAATAATAATAATAAATGTTCTGCATGAGTTTGGAAAGGTTACGGATGAAGCTTGGCCATCAGTAGTTTTTCGCACTGAGAGCGCGCACACCGTGGAGCTCCGCGCACGTGATTCTGAAGCTGCCAGAAACTTGGAAAATTTCTCTCTTAAATTGTTATTTTTTTTGCGAAAGAACAAAGAAAAGAAGTTGCTATTCATAATAAATAAATATGTACACGGACACAGTGGAAAATCAGGGGAAAAGCTCACAAAGCAGGAGTTAAGACTAGTGATGAGGGGAGAAAAAAAAACTTTTTTTTTGGTAATTCATATAATATAAAGGGCTTGCTAACGTCTAATACAAACCTTTAACATGTTCGTTTGGGAATATAATATTTAATCTGAATTTTTTTTCTATTTATATTTTCACCCCTAAAGTGCAACTTGATCGTTGAATTCTTCGAAACTGCAATTTAATGATGCACATGCACGAGTCGAGCATGGATCCCCCCCAAAAAACCCACAAACATCAATATGTAAAGAGCGTGAAGGATTGAAATGCAAATATGTATTAAAAAAAAAAAAAAGCTGAGATGTTTGCTGACAAAAGCAACAAAAAGAAGAAGAAACGGGTTAACAAGCCGGCGTCGGTCTCCGAGACGTGATGGTTTGTTCCCGCCCCTGGTCTGGTCCCGCTTATTCAAAAAGAAGCTTTGTACATGCGAGAAGAACGCTTTGAGGGTCACAGTTACATATGGCTTTAGCGAGCGCAATAAGCGGTCTGAAGCGTCTTGTGGTTGGCGGCGAAGAATTGAAGCGGTTTTTTTCTCTTTTGGTGTGTTTTTGCTCTCAAATAAACGTCACAACGAGTTAAAGGCAGATCCCGAATGTCAAAGTGATGGATGAGAACTAACAGAAAAGGAAAGAAGGAAAGGAGAAAAAAAAAGAAAGAAAGCAGTGTAATAGGAGCTTCATGTGCTTAACAAGAACATGATGACATTAACAACAACAACAGACGAGAAAAGAGAAGACTTAAGATGTATTAAGTGGTTCAGTGAAGCTTGGGAAGGAAAGACGGAGAGAGAGAGAGAGAGAGAGAGAAAGAGAGAGAGCAGTGCACGTCTCCATCAAGGCTGGAAGGTCTTCAGTCTTCGCACTCTTCGTACGTGGTCTCGTCATAGGACCGGTCGAGAGACGGGAGGATTTTGTGGCGCGAGTATTTCACATGCAGCAGATCTCCCACCTCGCTGATCGCGTTCAGGGCCTACACACACACACACACACACACGCGCGAACAATATCATCAATATACACCACATTCACATCATCGCCTTCAAACTGATTCATCATACAGGATCGTTTTACAAACTGTCACTCAGACCTTTAACTAATAACTTTAAGGAGTAAGAAGATGCTAATAATCGTCTTGGGTGTTGGCAAAAAAAAAAGGAAAAATAATCAATTCTCGGACACGGATTTCTCGGAAATGGACAAATTCATTATGCGTGAAATATTTTGCTTAATCAAAATGCAAAATGGTGATGGATAAGGATTTGTTTTTCGAATCTTGAAAGAAGCAAAATTTTTATATTTGCATTATTTTTTTTGAGACGCTACCCAAATAGCCCAAGTTTATATTATCCAAGTTATTATTATGCACAGTAAGACGCCGTAAGCCAGGCTGTGAAACTCTAGATGTTTTCCAACCTTAAAGCTGTCCATCTCGCTAAGGTCGGGTGATGGCAACGCATGGAGGCATGAGAAGAGGAGGAAGCTCACCCCTGTCTCTCTCTCCAGTCATACGCTCAAGAGGAGAGTCATAAATAACACCAAGGTGATCATTAGCAAACGACGATAAAACGAGAGGGAAAAAAAAAAAGCAAGAACATAAAACACACAAAAGGCCGAAGAGCTTTCACACTTCCTGATATCCCTTTGGTTCCTGATGATGTCACAGCTTGAGGTGGGGGACAAAAAAACAAAAAAAAAACAAACATGAAATGAAACGATAAGAAGCAGTAGCATCAAAGTCTGCTCTGTTTTCTTAGTGCTGAGGAGGAGAAAGATGGTGATGGTGGAGGAATGATTCTTTTTTTATTTATTTTTTTTTCCGCGTGCTTAAAATCAAGGGTCCTTGGGGAGGCAGATTAAGATGCTCTTTGATCTCCCGCCAGAGCAGCCCCCTGTGGCAGACCCTTCTTATGTAAACCCGCCGACTGCGCGAGCCGAGAGAGCCGACACTGTCAATTAATTTACGGCACGGGACACTTTGAAGACGCGGCCTCGCATTCCTTTATCAGTGATTGCGTTCGGACAAAGTCATATCGAGGTAGGGACGTGTAAAGCACACCGTTGTTACGAGACATAGTCTTTAGTGGCGTGCTCATATTTTATTTCCTAAATATCAGAGATAAATAAATTGTTCAGAATAATTGTTCAGGGAAACCCAGAGTACGTAAAATGTAAATGCTTTTTATTTTTCTTCAAATGGATCAGGAAGTCTGGCACAAATTAATCTTTGGGGTTCAAAGTCTTGACAGCTAATCTGTTTTGCCTTGCAGCTGGAATTTCTATCAGAGCTTCTGCTCTAGAAGATCAATCCCCACCTTTTGGCCAATCAGAATTGAGAACTCAAAACAAACAAACAAACAAAAAAAACTAATCTCTCAGACAATCAGGGCTGCATGTGTGTCTGTGGGTGTATACGTGGATGGGTGTGGACGTCCTGAGGTTATTACCGTGTCCAGCGTTTCTTTGGTGTGAGCCGCAGAGATGCAGAAGCGTGCTCTGGACTCGATGATGGGCGTGGCTGGGAAACCAACGACAACCACACCTATGTTCCTCTTCAGCATCTGCCGACCGAACGCCCTGGATAGGACAGGACACACACACACACACACACAACAACAACAATTAATCAGGATGTGAATCAAATCTCAGTTATTATCTTTTATGTCTCAGCCCAATAAGTAGTCTAACGTCTTCTGTAGGTTGGATTCAGATGGTGTTTGTGGAAAACAGAGATAGAGCCTCTTCTTTAAGTGCACGTGAACACGTGATGTGTGCGTTCGTGCTAAATCCGATCCTCTCTCATACAACTGAGCATGTTTATTTTAATCAAATTCACAAATCCATGTTGGTTGGAATTTTCTGGAAACAACTCAAGCTCAAGCACTAGACCCAAGCCGAGTGGCGAGCGCTTACCCGATTTTGGCGGGCAAGTAGAGCATCATGGGAACTACAGGTGAATCGTTGTTGCCGTAGATGATGAAGCCCATCTCCCTCAGCCTCCTCCGGAAGTAGTTTGTGTTCTCCGCCAGCCTCTGGATGCGATCCCTGCCTGGAATTAATGTTTAAAAAGGGGAAAAAGACATTTCAAACCCATTTTAAAGGGAACATTTTGGACTTGGCGTTAATCTGCTTTTTCCACGCCGCTTTCAGGCAATCGGACAATTAAAAAGTTACCAATCCACAGGACCCATTAGTGGAGTTATTAGGAAACCCGAGCACCTGAGCTATAAACTTTATCCTCGCGCTGGAGCGAACGCCGGGCCTGAACCATTAAAGCGGGAAGATTTTTATACCTGCTGATTTTACAGATCTTCTTAAAATGTCCCCGGTGATGTCATCGGGCCACTGCGCGTTTGCTTTCTAGTCATGTTTGGACTTCGCGTGAGATTTTATTGCACTCGAGCTTCGTGTAAGCCTCCGTGTCCTTGCCAGAGATGCTAATCAGAAGGCTAAATGTGACCGGCGAGCTACAGAGGAGGAGCTCTGCATCTCAGCGAGGCTGGACGCTGTAAACAAACATCGACAATTCGCTCGGAGGGCAGGGATTTGAGCGCTCTTGCTTGTCTTGTGATGTATCGAGAAGGAATTCGAAGCGTGAGCTGTTTGGGAAAATCGGGTCAAAGTTTCCGTGCATGCCAAGGAATGGCACTAAGGAATTTCCTCTTCTGTGCTAACGTCTGAACGTGGTGTCTCCTCAGTGTGGGACGTGAGGTCCGGCGATGGGTCTAGATCTTCGGTAGAGACTGAATTGTCCACCTTGACGGAGTTCTCAGAGGTGAAATCCACCACCCAGGTGGTGACTTTCGTTTGTGAGTGAATGTTGGGCGTTTCCTTCTGATGTGTTCTCGCGAAAGGAGGCTTCACTTGCTGCGAAATGGGATTCGGTTTAAACTGGCTACTGACACATAACGCAACCTGTACGAGTCATGACGGGTCGCTGGCTTGGTGGTAATGAAACGAGGTGTAACGTCGAACACTTTGTTTAACCCTCCTCTGCACTCACTTCCACCCCAGGCTATGATTCAAGGAATCGACTCACACTTCCACCAGCTTGAGATCTAAAATTCTTGCTTTTTACTAATTCCCAACCCGGTCGATTTATTTCTAACCCTACATCATCAACTCTTTCAGGGACATCACCGTGTGCATGACTGTCATCAAGTCTCCTAGCATTACTCCTCTCCGGCTCATAAAAGTTAATAGAAAAATGATCGGTGCTTCCTCGAAGCAAATTGCTTCAATAAGACGGGACAATCCACTGCATGCACGGAAAGACTGACAAACTAAAGCTTTCCGAACTGCGGAAAAAAAAGAAAGAAATCAAATAAAAATTCTTTCGTGATGCTTCACAAAGCAAAACAGATCTTGCAGCGGTTGCTCACAAATTCTTTCACAATAAATCACAAAACAGGCCTTCCAAACAAGAGCTCACACTCATCCCCTCAGAACAAACTCTTGAATTGTTTTTTTTTTTTTTTTTTTTTTTAAAGGTTGTTTATCACGATATTTCTGTCCTGTATAATCTTCTGCCGTCCAACCTGACTTGGATGTAGCTTCAAAAACAAACTCCGCAGAAACACCTCCCTGGACTGCTCACCTCAACTGGAATCCGATGACATCATCTTGGTTTCAGGACCGGACCTGGTTTGCTGGTTGAGGAAAAACTTGAAGGCTTCTACTGTATTGTATTGTTGTAGTGTCCGTGCAAAAGTCACAGTCATGGTGGATACAGCTCGGGCATCTGCTCGGATTGAGATCAGAGACACGTGCACACCGGCAGCCACGGGTCAAGACGTGATTATGACCTTTTCCATGCCCAGTTCCTTCGAGGGCCTTTAATTAACGGCGACATTGGCACCAGAGAAATTGGCTCCCCAAACTGCGTCAAAAAAAAAAAAAAAGAGCATCTGAAAGCAATAAGCTTTGGAGAGGAACTTAAACTTCCAGAGCCTTGAATGGGTGAGCAGGTCCTCCAGGAGGTGGGGGTGGTGGGATGGAGAAAAGCTCTCCAAAGTAAATCTTTCTGGGGTACCCTTTCAACAGCTAGTTTCACAGCGCACACCCCCAAAGTAACTCCTTCCAGACACCGGGCTGTAGGAGTGGAAGCAAGGGAAAGGCAGAGAGAGAAAGAGAGAGAGAAAGAGAGAGAGACCAAAAGAGCTTCCAGATGTGGGGGGCCGCTTCACTCTGGTTTTTTTTTTTCTACCTCCAAAAAAAAAAAAAAAATCCAGTTCCTCTGCACTTCCTTTTCATCTAAAAAGGGCGAGATAAGTACAAACATCCAAGTGAAGTTCAGGGTCTCTGGGCGAGACGAGGTTCTCCGGCAGCCTCCAGGTTTCTCTGCAGTTTTAGCCGTCCGTTATTTTGCCCCACATGAGAACGGACCATTATCTCTGCAGCGATGCGTTTCACAGCCGCACAGCTCATTCACAGCTCATCATGCGGAAGATTGACGAGCCTGGACGGGACACCCGAGGCGATTCAATAGAAAGCTTGGCCTAGTTACGGTTTTAGAATTCGGAGCGCTGCTTGGTTCATTATGGCTTGTTTGGGTTTCACATAAAATTCGATTAGAGAGCAAATAGGAAGACGGATATATATTATCCGGCATTCCCCTGCTGACAGGCAGACAATCGGAGGCAAACACACTCAAGCACCTAAAACACATGTTCCGGAGTTCACTACCCAAGCTGGTCAACATCTTCAGACAGAGATGGATGGCTGATGTTTGTCCTGACCTTCTATACACACACACACACACACACACACACACACAGGGGCCATTAGGCTGTACAATGATCAACAGATTCAACACCGATTCCACAAGCAGGCAGCTGAGTGACCACCTGTAAGTGGCACTTTTCTGGAATATGAAGGTTGTAAACAAAAGATAATATTAAACCTGAATATAATAACCACTGAAATGCCGTGGAAATGGGTTGCTTAAATGTCATGTCTCGTACAAAAAGATCGTCTTTTTCCTGCCAGTCGTCTTCTCAGCACAAAGACCGCACAAAAGATGACGAAAATGCTATACTCTCACAAAACGCGAGTATTTGCAGAAGACGCAAAAGTGACTATAAAAAAATTACCTCAGTGTTTATCGTTTGTACGTCATTTATAAAAAAAAATCTTAAGTGATGTACAAACAATAACTGGTCTGACATTGAGGTAATTTTGTACAGGAATTTTTTTAAGTGTGAATCGTTCACTTAACTGACCAATATAATATTAATTAAATAAATCTAATTATAATCCTGCAACTTTCAATTAAATAATTGAATCTTTAAATTGTATTACATCTGGTATATTTAATTCAATCAGATATTTTAGACATTGTTTTTGTTTTGAACTTGGAGTGGAACTTATTTAAAATAAATGAATGAATAAATGTAAAATAATAATAATAATAATAATAATAATTAAAAAAAACACCTTAATAGTCTCAAAATC
>JAOTQY010000002.1:2159721-2174705 GCA_026413445.1 Dolichallabes microphthalmus
TAGTTATAGCGGTTGTAACAGACAAGTAACAGACTGTTCATGCTGGTTTGATTGATTTCAAAAGATTTTTGTTTATATATTTTACTTAGTTAACAAATGTCATGAAGAAACAAACATCTTGCGAGCGTGGTTTAAAATAACAAAGGGCAAGTAAACACCTCTTCAGGTTTAGGCCACGCCCACTTCAAGCTTCATTCTAAGTACAAATATGGATTTTTAAAGGGGTAAACTTGTATAAATACTGGTATTGTGTTACAAATCTAAGCGACAAGTGTGTGTAAAAGTTTTGGCAACCCCCAGCAACAACAAAAATACTTTGCAAAAGGATTTTGACACAAATTGTATGACAACAAAACAATGCTAATCACCAGGGTAGTAAGGACTAGGAAAAAACAAGCATGCTGTGTTTGTCACCATAGAAAATTATAATTTTTTAAAATTATTATATTGTATTATTATATAGAATGAAAATCAGTGTGAATAATTCTATGGGGATGCACCAAAGAGCTCATTTCACAGGAGTGCTTCAATGAAAAAGAAAACTCAATTTACGGTTTCTACCTCACTGGGGATTTTCGTGGTAAAAAAATTTTTTCTTTCTAGGTTTTTCTTGTCTCTAACTTTGTGCCCCTTTGGACTTTAGACAACAAGCATGCAGTGACTGATGCATGGAGAAAATTCTGGTCAGGTTTTGTTGACAAACTCCTACATTATGCTCTTCTTCATCGATCAGTCCTAATGTCATCACCACCAGTATACAGGACAGTGACAGGATCATGGACACACAAGACTCACCCACACCAGCCCATCCAGTCCCATCCCACGGAAAAGCCAATGCGGCCCAGCAGGCAAAGAGCCCAAGGCCACCAACCTGGCCTCCGAAATCCCCAGACTCTAATCCGATCAAGCTCCCATGGGATACACCGGTCAAACGTGTCCGATCCACAGAGGCCCCACCCCACAACCCACAGCACTCGAGGGATCTGCTGTCAACATCTCGGTGTTATGCGCTAAAATGCCTCCCTGCTTTCAGTGTTTAATTCCCTCTATTATGCATCTCTCATGCATTGAGTTATTCCAAGCAAAGGCAAAGAAGAGAAAAAAAAGAAAACACTTTGCAATCCGTGCAGCATGTTCCATTTTGTTTACTCACTTACGCAAGTCAGGAACAAAAGTCAAGAACATTATTGGTGCATGGAAATGAATGTGATTTGCATTCATTGTGGCTTGTTTCAAGCTTGAAAAGCGAACCGCAATCAGTGGTGCTGGTGGTGGTGGTGGTGGTTGGGGGGTTATGGGGAAAGAGAGACAGAGCCAGCGAGAGATTCTTAGTAAATCAAAACAAAGAACATGAAGTCTGTTCGAAACTGTTTCCCTCGACAGCCATAGCTGTGACCTTTTTTTTTTTTTTTTACGAGCAGTACCACTTAAGCATGTGGTTTTGAAATTTAGCCAATACTGGACAAGTATCTACAGCATGATGTTACGGTCTGGATGCATTTTTTTTTTTTTAAGACAAAAAATTAAGAGATCCTTTCTCAGTGCATGTGCACAAGGAAGAGAAATGCACTTTATTTATGGTAAAAAAAAATT
The DNA here is from genome assembly GCA_026413445.1 of Dolichallabes microphthalmus. Lineage (NCBI taxonomy): Eukaryota > Metazoa > Chordata > Actinopteri > Siluriformes > Clariidae > Dolichallabes > Dolichallabes microphthalmus. The sequence continues at coordinate 2,161,315 of JAOTQY010000002.1, forward strand.
TAATGTAGCCCAAAATAAGAACTCTTTAAGGCTTATGAGACATTGGCATTTTTTATCCTAAAAGCTTATCCTAAAACACAGTATTTGTTTTTTAACCTCAGTGAGAGAACTGGCTTCTGCAGAGGTCCTCGTCCATACACATTTCTCACGTTATCTGAAATTGGCTTTGTTCTGAAATGGAAAAAAAAAAAAAAAGTAACAGCTTGGCTTTGAAGGAAACGAGTGGGAAGTGGAAACGGAGACCTGCAGAGCTTGTGAAAGGATGAACGTGAATATCCTATAAACACTTTGTCTCCCATCTCTAATTCCTGAAGCCTCACGCGATGTAGAAAAGTCACAGCTTGCTAATTAACCGTGTACATTGGAACAGGAATCTGTCCTAATATTCACTTATCTGAACGCTGACTGTAGAATTTATTAGGACGAATAAATACATCATTTTAGACATAAAACAAGCTTTCGTATTCTCTCATTAAAAAAATGTTTTAGGCTGAGCTGCGAGTCACGAATGCACCGCTGTCTTCACTTCTTCATCAGAAGTGAATCTTCGTCCTCGTAGTCTTTTTCTCGGGCGTCTGCTGTAACACGTTCACACTGTCAATACAGTTATACAATTATTTCAGTAGGTATGCTAATACTTTTCTACATTTAGAACTTCAAATAACATTTAAATATCAATCCATTACTACGTTACCAGTGAAGTCATGTGGGCGAACGCTCTCTTTGACTAAAACTAGCATAGATCATTGTAGCAGTTGGTCGCATCTGAAAAGCCTGCATGTTAATAGTGAATAGTCCCGGCTGGCAGGACGAATAGCCTCCCCCCCTTTTTGTATTATTCTCAGGGGAGAGCTTATTTTGGACCTTTTGTAACGCTGTCCTCCTCGCCGATCAGCACTGTGCCTCATAATGGCCGCCCTGGAGGTGTGTTCACAACCCAAATCAGAAAAAAAAAATTAACCATCCAAAGCGTCTGGGTTGGTTTTTTTTTTTTTTTTTTTTCCATAGAGAGAGAGAGAGAGAGAGAGCGAGGAAGAAGAGAGTCTGAAGGTCTGAGAGTCTGAGCCTCTTTCTGAAGTGCTCTTGAGGAACGACTGCTCACCACTTCTGAGTCTTCAGGGCTTTACGGCTCGAGTACTCGTCTAACACCAAGAAGTTAAGCTCCTGCTCTGACCATCTGCAGCCTTTTTCTAAAGGGGGAAGAAAAAAAAAAACCCTGTATGCTGGTATGGCTTACTGTCTAAAAGGCCACTCTCAAAATAGGGCTCCATCCTCAGGGGATGATGCAAGCTCGCAGTAAGCAGTTCAATCAAAGTGCTCGAACCTCCTGTTGCAAAATAAATAAATAAATAGATAGAACTTGAGCGGGCTGAAACAGCTGACGTGACAAACTGCTCAGACGCACCACATAGACACGGGGATAGTGTGTAAGTGCTGGGATTGCAACAGGGAGAAACTCATTGTGTGTTATGATCTACAGTAACCACACCTTTTAGCTCATTACACGGTTTAGGAGTGTGAAAACATCATATTATTTGCTACAGCTTTCGGGAAGTATTATTTTCAGTGTTTGGCATTTGATAGAATTCCAGCCTAATATTTATTTGTCGAAAAGACAACCTGAACCTGCTATTGGTCACGACAACCAAAATGTCACGGCGTGTTGATATTTAAGATTTAAAATAATGACTAGAGTTGTATGACCTTGCTGTATGTGTGTAATGACTTTGCTGTATGTGTGTTAGGTTGTTTTGTGGTTCGTTTAAAATCCCTGAAAACTCACCAGTGTTTTTTTCCTTCCAGTCCAGTATTTGTAAGGAGGTTCAAAGGGTTTGTCATATTGTCTCTTTAATGAGGTTAATCTATTTACTGTAGGTGTGTAAATCTTTATCCACGAGGGTGGGTTGGCTTGTACCATCCCCGAGAAGGAGTTTATTATTATTTGGAGGCCAAAAAAAACTTTGTACTAAACATTTAAATAATCAAGAAGTTACACAGTAATTCAGTATTTAATAAAGACGTTTTGATGATTTTTAATGCTTTAAAATGCCATTTAATCATTACTGCCAGTGAATTAAATCCAGGAAATTTTGGAAATTTTGAGGAAAATCTTTTACAAATGGATCTTAAATATATTCATACTGGAGGCAAAACGTTGGGCTGGTTATGCATTACAGGGACTTAAAATGTTTCCCAGCTGGAAATATGGCCAGATCTGTATTTCAGTGAAAATAATCCTTGACTGGAGAGCACCAGTCCGAGCGGTTAAGGCAGCAGTGCAGGTAAGAAAGGCGTTACTGACTGGGGGAGTTCATGCAGACGTGTGGCTTTACGCGTCTCCGACCCGGGGTTCGTGCTGGAGTTGGGATCAGTAGTGGCTGGTGCAGTGTTTTAGATTAGGACCTGTGTCATGTGACCTCATTTAATCTGAACCATGAATGGCTTCGTGTTATAGGCATACTGTACAACTCAGAGTGATTTAATTTAGACCCTTATTCTCCTTCTTCCTCTTCCTCATCGTTTTTCAGGATAGAGATTTACAGATTTGGAGAGAAAATCAACAGAAAATGGTGTCTGTTTTTTAAACCAGGTTATACAGGAGGTGTATCACAGAAGTGAGGAAGGAACAGTGAGGAGGGAAGCGAAGGGTAAGAAAGATGAAACAGCCGGCAAACTAAAGAACTCAGCTCTATTATACATATGGTGATGTTCCTAAATCATTTCTACAGAAACGTGTGATTGAATCATCGAGAAGAACAGAACCTACATGTGCCCACCGAAACATAAATAAGTGAAAAAATGTATTATACCACCAGTCAACAGCTTCCTTCCTTCCATCCTTACTTCCTTCCTTCTATCCAACCACAGTTACTGCTGTGTTATTGTTGCCCTGTCTTATTCTTCTGTGTTACTGCCCTGGGTTGATGCCATAAGTTACTGCCCTGTATTGTTGCCCAGTGTTACTCTCCAGTGTTACTCTCCAGTGTTACTCTCCTGTGTTACTGCCTTGTTCTTTCTGCCCTGTATTGTTACCCTGTGTTATTGCCCTGTGTTATTGCCCTGTGTTGTTGCCCTGTGTTGTTGCCCTGTGTTACAGCCCTGTGTCACTGCCCTGTGTTACTGCCCTGTGTTACTGCCCTGTATTGTTGCCCTGTGTTGTTGCCCTGTGTTACAGCCCTGTGTCACTGCCCTGTGTTACTGCCCTGTATTGTTGGCCTGTGTTACTGCCCTGTTCTTTCTGCCCTGTGTTGTTGCCCTGTGTTGTTGCCCTGTGGTGCTGCTGTGTTGTTGTTGCCCTGTGTTACTCTCCTGTGTTACTGCCTTGTTCTTTCTGCCCTGTATTGTTACCCTGTGTTATTGCCCTGTGTTATTGCCCTGTGTTGTTGCCCTGTGTTGTTGCCCTGTGTTACAGCCCTGTGTCACTGCCCTGTGTTACTGCCCTGTGTTGTTGCCCTGTGTTACTGCCCTGTTCTTTCTGCCCTGTGTTGTTGCCCTGTGGTGCTGCTGTGTTGTTGTTGCCCTGTGTTGCTCTTCTGTGTTACTGCCCAGTGTTCCTTCAGTGTGTTACTGTCCCGTGTTACTGCCCTGTCTTACTGGACCCGTGTTGCTCCCCTATGTTTGTTTATTTAAATAGTTTTAATTTAACCACTGTTACTGACGGTTAAACTTTACACAATTACCCTATATACTGTACTGTACATACCAAGAACTTCATTGCATCAGCAGAAACATGATAAATGTCTGTAGTTATCACTTATTTTAATCCTGAGAACAGATGCTGGCGAGCATTGTCCCCCAGAGCCATGTTTGGCATAAAGGCCCTCCTGCAAACCTGGCCTTATTGTCTGAACAGCATCCTGTGCTCCTGGACGCTCCAGGGACTCTTCATCTGTCTCTGCGGGTTCCAACATTGTGTCTCAGCTCTGGCGAGTGCAGAGATCAGGCCTCTGCCAGTCAGGTTCACTGCATCCACTTGGAACTTGGAACCAGTCCCACCAGAAAGACCAGAGTAACCTGAGCTCTGACCACCATATGTGCAAATTACTACTGAACAGAATTAAAACCCACATAGTTAATAATCTTCATCCGTAAACATTACAAATATATGACATATTAATGAGAATTCTAGTCTACATCTGATGCTCTTTACCTGCTGTTCGAAAGGCTTTTCAGATCCACCGTACTAGAATTTACGCCATATATCATTTTTAACATTAATGAGAAGTTTACTGTCTCCAAATAGGTCTTTTAAGGGGTCATTAAATAGTAATTAGGGTTCTCAGTTTTCTGAAAGGTCCCTAATGTTTTTGGATTAAACATACATCCTTTCATGGTTTCTGAATAGGAGATCGCCGGCCTCTGAGTATTCTCTTCTGACAAAATATTAATATTCCAAATATTATCAGTATTATCATATTAATGCATTGCATGAAAACTGAATACCAAGTGTTTCATGGTAGGATTTAAGATGTGGACACTTATTGTACAGCAGTACACACAGAGCAGCTTACCTTTTCGCTCATCACATCACATTTAGAAGGTCCATAAATATTATGCATAGTATATAATATTATATTATATCCACGAACAAACGGTGGGCACATTGTGAAGAAAAGATTAAATATGTCCTGTCAAAAATAACATCAAAATAACTTAATAATAATTCCACTCCATTCATTCTGCTTGCACCTTCTTTAGTGCACAAAATCAAGTGAATGACAAATAATTCGACCAAAAACATTCAGTAACATCAGGAGCTTGTTTCAATTAAAATAAACCACCTTTCTATGACCTGATAAGGCATCTGAGTTATCTGCCAATATAACATTATATCAAATGTACTGTAAATTCAGAGCATTTGCTTTGCAATGACTTTAATAATTTTGATATTATAAACAGTCCAATCTGGACATGTGTGTATTGGCGGAATCCAGCAGAAAATGTGCTGTTCTCGTGTAATTAAGAGTTCTTAGTCTTCTGAAAGGTTCCTAATGTTTTGGAATTAACCAAGAATCCTTTCATAGTTTCTGAAGAGGAACAACTGGATTTTTTTTGTGTGATCAAAAAAGTATGTCTATCTATCCATCCATCCTGGGTTATACTCTCCAGTTTTATGTTCTTACAATGCAACTTTTTTCTTCATTCAGCAGTGTATAGCGTCACTATTATACGTCCTCCGGCATGCTTATTTTTAGTTTATTTGGAGCCGACTCTCTCATTAACATTAAAAGTAATATTTCCTGTTTTTTCTCACTTGCACTTTCTTTTTTTAATCTAGAGAGCTATCCATCATTATCAGAAGAAAGGCAACAAACCAATAAAACAACATGACACATAAAAGCAGTCAATATGTGATTCAAAACCACCAAATTTGAATTAATCGTGCTCATTCGTCCTCATCGTATCGACACGCTATTAAAGCGCCCCGCCCGATTTTACAAGTGTGATTGATTGCAGTCTCTTGGCTTTTCAACCTGATCATTGATGCATTAATAGAAAGGAAATTCATTATTGATGGCGTGAGTACAAGCACAATGCGAATAACAAGAAGCTATACAGTACAGATGTGGTGGTGTTGTTTTTTATTATAAGCATTTTTTTTTAATTGCACACTTTTCAGAGACTCTGAAGTGTATATTTTGTTTACTTTGAAGAAAAACAAAATGAGCGTATGGTTCATTTAATGAACGAGGACAGATATTACAGTAGATACAGAGATGGCGTGAATAGAGAATGATTAAAATAAGTCATGGCTGGATTGTGTAAGCCACACCCCTCAGAAAAAAGCTCCAATCAACTTCTCAGAAATCCAGATACCTATACGTTAGTGGTGCACGTCTGGTAACCCGCGGGTAACCCGCCAGTCGGGTTGGGGCGGGTAAAGGAATTATCACTTTATTTGCAGGGCGGGTTGGGGCGGGTCATTGAAAACAAAATTAAATTAAAAATCCATGTTGCGCGCAATTCTGCTGCCAGTCACAACAAAAACAAAGAAATAAAAGTGAAGATGGAAGACGAGGTGCGGGAGAAATTTACATAATTTAATGGTCGCGGGGCGGGTTGTAAAAATAGGTACAGTGGTGCGGGGCGTGCTGGGGCGGGCCAAATAATTTCATAAAAGCGGGTTGGAAAAATACCCGACCCGTGCTTCACTACTACATGTATACATGCACATATATACGTTTTTTTTTTTCATTGTTTGTCAGTAATGAATATTTTTTTAAACAGAACACAATGCCCATAGTAAAGCATGGGAGTGGTAGCATCATCAGCATTAGTCTTAGGTAGTCTTGGTTTAAACTTATGCAACTTATGTTTAAAATTGAAGATTAAAGATGAAGAAGTTTATGATGGATTTTATTAGATTTTTTCCCATGAACTACTAAACAGTCGGATTCTGCGCCTGAGTAATATTTAACGAAGCTAAAGTTATAGCGCATACCTGTCTCTTCTCATTATTACATGTTGTAGTTTTAAAAGGAAAGAATATTTCCATTACAAACTCTCTGTAATAGGTAGGGGTGCCTGATATTTAATTTTCCCCCAGCAGATTTTTTTTTTTCTTTTCCCCCGCTGAACACAGACCTGGGTTACTGATGTCGAGAGCCAGAACAGCTAATCTTCACTGTCACAGTTTTCAGCCACTTAGCTTCTCAGTTGCCTGCGAAATAAGCTCCTCCGCTTCCTTCCTGCGACTCTTCTTCACTATTTTCCTCCGAGTATTTTATGGCAGATGGGCGAGTCGTGTAGCGAGAGTTTCCCACAGCCAGTTTAAAGCAGCTACTCCGCTGCGAACTCACTGAAAAGACTTCTAGGCATTATCTATGTTTTGATTCAGGATGAATGTAGGGAAAGTCCGTTTTCAATAAGAGCTTTCGCTAGTTTTACTAGTTATGCTACAGTATTTAGGACAACTTGGTTCAATATAAGCAGACGACTGGCTAACTTGTCTAGCAAGTAAGGAATGAAACACTTTGTTGAGTTGTTCGAGATGAACAATATTGTAGCATTTATACTGTAAACAGACGTCCACTCTGCAGTCTCTCTCTCTCTCTCTCTCTCTCATCGCTAAAGAGAAATCTAAAAACACAATCTGTCTTGCTGTGTCTTGAACATACAGCTTTACCGCTCACTGTTACATAGCTCTGACACTGGAGACTCCTTCCATACATGTTTAGGCAAAACTTATGAGAGTACGAGAACAATCACCAATCTGAAATTTTAATTTTGTTGTGCTATTGGTTAAAACTTTATATTCAAGATATCATCCACACAGCGGCAAGGATTAGGTGATATAACCTTCATGTGTATGTGTGTGTGTGTGTGTGTGTGTGCACGTACGTATCAGGATGTGGAGATCCGCACGAACGCGGCGATGTACCTCCCTCACATCAGCGAGCTGCTGAACCGAGTTCCCCGGCAGATGCTGCTGCTGCTGAAGACCAACGACCTGCTGAGGGGCATCGAGACGGTGCTGCAGACCCGTGCCAGCTCCAGCTCCTTCATCAGCATGAGTCGCTGCTGTACACGGGCACTCGCCAGGTAACACACACACGCACAAACACACACACACGTATCTCTATAACAGTCAGCCCTTTCAAGGGGAAAGCTTGGATTTTCTTAAGCAGAAGGGACTTTTTTTTTACTTTTGTCCTCTCTGGACAGCGTGTGCGGTATTTTAGCCAAATCGACGAGGCTTACGCCAACTTCATGAAGTAGATCTACAGTATGCGTGTCCGAGGAAAAGAAATGTCACTTAACGTCTCTAGGGAGTCTGACTAGCATACACACATTAACGTAACCTTTCAATCCAGAAACCAAGGCGAGACTTGAAAGTAGTCCAAATAAAAAACACTTTCACCTTGTTTTGTGGAAAGCGGCGAAGTGGGTTTCATTTATTTATTTATTTTTTAAATCTCAGACACAACAACATCAGACAGGAGTCTCCACTGACATGTAAACATTAAAACTAAATAAACAAATCACGTATCACGGTGTATATATCCTCTGACTGGGAACAAAAAAAACGAGACACCTGTTGTTGTTTTTTGCATTTGCGTAAATTTTTTTTCTCCCTTTGAGCAGAGCATTTAAGGTAAACCTCCGATGTAACCTTGAATTCGTCTCGCTCACTTATTTCTCGCCTATGTTCCAGGGAGGAGATTATCACCGTGACATTTGCTTGTGAAGAAGATGGACGCTTTGCTTTTTTAAAAGTGGCCACTCTCGTGTTCCCTCTCCTGTTTTCGAGCGTTCCTAAGAAGACTCGCGAGGCTCTCAGGGGTCACGTCTTCTCTCAGACTTTAATCTCAATCACGCTTGTCCTCTCGCACACCTCATAAGGCGCCCCGTGGGACATTTTTGGAGTATAGATACGGATATTAGTGCACGTTAAACGTGACGGAGTACTTAAGACCAACTCCCCCCCCCCCCCCCTCTCTCTTTTTTTTTTTTTAAGATATTCTCCTGTGTTTAGTGTAATAGTCTGACTCAGTGGCACGATTATATTGTACTTTTCTTAGCAGTCAGCAGCCATATTGATTTATTCGCACAGTATTAATGAAGAACTCTGCGTTTGTCGGAAGCTTGCATGTGTGTGCGTGTGTGTGTGTGTGTGTGTGTGTGTGTGTGTGTGTGCATGTTGGGTTTTTTTCCTTGGGGATGATGATGACTGTAAAGCCATGGAGAGATTTGGAAAGAAAGAGGCATCCAGACATGAAACCCGATGTCATCCGCCTGAGTGCGTCTTTATTAAAACCGAACAGAGGCAGAGTGCAGAATGCAGATCTAAAATCCATTACCAGCCCCCGAACACACTGATATCGGGACACACGAGAGAGAGAGAGAGAGAGAGAGACTCTGACATGGCAGTATTGTCACTCTGATGTAGTTCAATCTGTAAGTCTTTGTCGTATCATTATCTCTACAAAGCTGCGCGGTGATGTTCGTGCACCATCACAAGATAGCATTTGACCCCGTGACCTTGTATTACAACCCATAAGGCCTTCGTTGTAATTATTATAATTAAGATAATGCTTGTAAATCTTTTATGCGTTATTGTTTCTGATGGTACACAGGGATTAACACATACAGTAAATGGATCTAAACAGCGTTTAGTTTTTTTATAAGGAGATTTCTATTCACTTTTATGGAAGGAGTCTCTAGTCTCAGTAAATGCTTACAGTTGTAACTTGACACTTTGGAGCTTTTATTAAACATGGAATATTATGATAAATCACTTATAATGTACTTTCGACTTCACTATAACAACATCACATAGAGTCTACCTACTGTACAGTATGGAGTCCCTGCAACACATCATGATTTGTTATGAATTGTCAAGACTTGTTATGACAACAGGCAGCACCACCAAAAAGCACCAGGTTATAGGTTTGTCTATTATGTCGTCGAAATTTACGATTAATTATGGAGAGACATGAGCCACTTACGAAGAACTTACAAAGTCATAACAATGACTACGATCCACCGATCAATAACTTGCAAAGTCATAAAGGGACCTCTATGATCAACCTACGAATAACGTACGAAGACCACTACAATCAACTTGCCAATAATTTACAATGTGCTAAGGACCACTTTGATCCTCCTACTGTATGAATAACGTAGAAAGTTCGAAGGGACAGAACGATCTAACATACAAATAACTTAAGTCCTACTGACCGCTTCAGTCCTCCTATAAATAACTTACTAAGTCCTAAAGACCACTATGTGGAAACATGAGGAAAAAGGTCTTAGTCTTTTTATTCATGTATATCAGCTTTCATATTCTTAAAAAAAAAAAACAAATTATGCCAAAAAGTTAGCTTATTAAAAATTTGAACATCGTGACTGACGTAAAGACATAAGCCAAACCCTTAACGTAGGGTCCGGGCTACTACTTATAACACTGTGTACGGTTTCTAAATGTAAGTAGTCGTCACCCAGCAATGTAAAAAAAAATATTATTATTAAATGTGGTTAGGAGCAACCTCCAATTGAAGCACATTTTCTTTAAAATCCATAAAATGATTGCATTTTTTTAATTTTATTGTTTATCTTGTTTCATGGACATTTCACAACTATGAACTTTCCACAGATATGGACCATGGATCTTCGAACATTAGTAGATGCAAAAAAAAACTGCAGAAGTAGCTCACATGTATTGTACAAAATATAGACACTGCAGTGCACCAGATACAAGTATTTACAATTATATAAAATATTTTCAGCGTGTAAGTGAATGTATAAAATGTCCATAGTCCGGTATATTGTACAGTATGTGTGCACGTGTAGGGGTGTGGAAGCATGCTGTCCGGGAGCATGATGATAGCTGTCCTGTAAAGCAGTGTCGATGAAGAATAATCCTAAATTCGGAAAATCCTCCTTGAGACAAAATTCATTGAGTCTATTCAAGTGCCCTGTATCTTTGTCCTCTCACTGATGTCTATATAATGGATATGAGTTTAGCTGCAAAGTTACTGTAGATAGCTAGGTATAATTTTGGTTTTATATTAAACTAAAGATACACTCTTTGTCTAGGTGTGTAGGGCTTGTATTGTGCAATGTGACATAAAAAGTTGATTTTGGAATTAATAAAACTAAATTAATAAATTAAATGAAAATCTGTGAGAAATATTGTGATACTAAGCAAAGTGTTTATGATGATCAGGTCAGTGTTGTCTGTTGTCCTGCAGCTCGAGGATCGTACATGTGGTGGTTAGACGACACAAAAGAACACGAACATGCATACTGTATATGTTCACAACCTGCTGTCGCTGCCTCAACCCAGTTGTTGTCTCTGTGTGTATGTGTGTGTGTGTGTGAGAGAGAGAGAGATAGAATTCCTTGAGACAGCACAAATCTAGACCTGATCCTGTCAGGTCTAATGACATTCATCGAGTCACTGTCGACTTCACAAGGAAAGATAATACAGCGTATACTGTATATACACTCACAGCCTTCTTCAATAGGAAGTACAGTACACCAGTGCACCTGCTCAGCCATTCAGGTATCCAATTAGCCAATCATGTGTCAGAAGTAACAATACATTTTTTAGGTGAACTTCTGAACTGCTCAAGCCCTCATGACTCCATCATGTTTGTATCACTTGCTCGCTAAATATGAACCGCCACCCAAATATCCGAGCTGCTCATTCATTGACGGATGAGGGAGAAGGGGGGGGGGGGGCGCCAATACATCGCACACAAAATGAGACGGGCTAAAGACTGTAATTGTACACTTATAAAGTGACCTGTGTGGTGGGTGCACATGACAAAATGACCATTGTGTAGCGTGTAACTCGATACACTGCTTTAAATATTTATGAACGTACCAGTAAGCAGCAGGAGTTTCCCTTAGAGATGCGTCATTCAGAGCGTAAGCAGATATTCCGGCGTTCAGTCTGAGACAATGAGTGGATGATGAGGGGTCATAAAAATACCAAAGTGTTTATTAGAGCACTTAGACGAGACTTTTATACACCCCAGGCGTCGTATGAAGTCAGGGAAGGTTGTGACTTACATCGAAATAATGGAAAAGGATGTATGTTGAATGTGCCGCGGCGTTCAAGTTAAACCGGGACTTTAGGTTGTGTAGAATGACACAACACAGTATCCCCTGATACACTAATGCACTTATCCCAGTGTTTCACTAGTGCTTGGATACAATCATGATAGAAAGTTTTATGATAGAACTTGATATCATGATAGAAACGCCGGCCTCCCAGGAACTCCTTGTGGAAATGGCTCGGTGCAAGTTCAGGACTGCACGAGGGATGCAGCAATAACTGCCAGACAAGTTCCTGTAACGTGCAAGTTATGGTGAATGATTGTGTGTACAGTTCCCATAGACAGATGCGTCTTTTCCACAAATTTTTGACAAATTAACAGTCGGTTTTAAAGGATCAGACGTTCCACTCGTTAAATGCAGGGAATCTTAATTTACGGACTCACGGCCTTCTTTAAAACGTTTGCACCATTCAAATGTTTTACTGCGGCTGGGAGACTCAGCACCGTACTGTGCCCGAAGTCTTCTGTAAATGTCAGGCGCTTTCCTTTCCTTATTCGCATGCAATTTCATCACAAGTCCCGGTTTAACTTGAAGACCCGTCCTGATTATTATTATTTGAATATGTATATATAGTGACTCTCACACGCTGCCACCCAAGGTCACTATATTTATTTTTATTTCCTTATATTTTTCTTCTGGAAAAGAAACACTCAGAAAATACAAACCAATTAATTTAATTTTGACATGCGTTACAGTTCTTACTTCCTGGTCTCCTGTCCGTCTTGCTTAAAACCATGCTTAAAGCTTGCATTCAGTATGAGACTTTTTTATTTATTTTTTTTGGACAGTAAGTAAAATCTGAAATGAGACCAATAAAATACTGGATGTCTGGCCATCTGAATCAGTTTATTTATAACGCGTTTGTATTTGTTAAACCCCTTTAAAACTAGAAAAGATTAAAAGAAAATGCAGGCATGAATAAAAACTTAAACAAGTAACTATTAGTAATTAATGATAAGATTAGTGAAATCTCTTATTTAAATTTTCTTAGTAAAAGTTTTGTTTAAAATGTTCTAGATGTACAGACCTACAGTAATAAATTAGTAAAGTGAGAAATCGAGGAATAAAAAATAGTTTGCAAAGAATTGTAAAAACTGTTGAAAATGCATCTTGTGTCTCTGTGAGTGCGCCCTCTTGTGGTGTACTATTTAGTGGACATGTGAGGTACATGCGGAAAAGCGTTACGCAAAACCAACCTTATTTCTTAAAGGCAGTTTATCGATTGATGTTTTATTAACCTCCCTAGTTTACAGTTTTTAGTGCCTGCTACATTTATACAGTAGACAGCTGAAAACTATGTCATTAAAATTTACTAAAAGCTAATAATAATATAGTTGCAAGCCATGATGAGCGGGCCCATTGCCACCCGGGCGCACCATACAACCTGTGTGTTTTTGAGGCATTTTAAGACCACCAAAAAGACAATGATGCCCGGGTGCAACATACAACCTGTGTGTTTTTGGAGCATGTTTAGACCTCCAAAAAGCCCCCGGATGCTGATGTCACTCAATGTGATGTGTTTGGCTGAACCGCTTGAGATATCAAAAATTAGTTAGAAAGTATATGCATCCTCATTGTGTTTGCAAAAAGTCTATCTTCATGCTAAGAGCACTTATTTTAATTTGACTATATCTATTAAAGCAATTTTATGTGTTCCATTAGTTGATCATTGTTTTTTTTTTTTTTTGTGTGTGTGTGTTCGCCTAGCTGTTATTTAGATTTCAGATTTAGCAGATTTAGAAGAATTGATGGCTCAGTGGTAGGTGTTTCGCCTGCCATGCGGAAGGCCTGGGTTCGATTCCAGCCAGTGCCCACACCCCAGC
>JAOTQY010000002.1:2208068-2219132 GCA_026413445.1 Dolichallabes microphthalmus
ATTCAAATGTATTTTATATATTTTTCTTTCTTTTATTTTATTTACATTTTTTGGCGCAGAAAATCCGACACGCTTGAAAAACGCATCATCTGTCGCATCGTTCATCTTTTTAAATCTCAAAATGGAATGAATACTCTGTGTTTAAAATGCGACTTTGGACTCATACGACGTGGATGCGTTTTACTTTTTTCTGTGTATTTAAACAAAAAAAAGCCCATGGAAATTAAGGACCCCCCCCCCACCCTCCCCTTTCCCCCCACCTGATTGGTGCATTTGTTCATATTTTCATGCAGACAGTAAAGGTTGGCTCGCGTTGTGTTTTTCCTCCATGAAACAAGTTCGAATTTTTTTTTTTCCCTACAGTACAGCATAATTTCTCAAGATTAAAGATTCAAGTCTAGAAATGCATTTATTTTGTATTTTTAAAATTATCTTGAGGAAAATGCATTTCTGATAAAAGCAATTTGATCATTAAAGCAATTAATGTTTCTGATGGCACTCTGTTACATAGAAAGGGCAGGAGAAAAGGAAAATGTTGTGTAATGTCTGTAGAAAAAAAGGAAAGAAAAAAAGAAAACGCCACGACTGCAGTGTGACGTGATGTTTTTGTCATTTTTGCCTACACACACCCTAGACCATTGGCACCTTTTACCACAGTGGTGCAAGCATGCCGTGAGGTGACCATGTTAATCCTGCGTTAATAATTTCGAGCTGATGGGTCTGATGGTGTGTGTCTTTTTTCTTTTTTCCGGAAAGTGGGGCGGTGGTGCATTTGGAGGGTGATGTAATGCAGGAGGTGATTGGCGCAGAGGGCTGCAGTGGGCTCAGTGGCAGCGTTGTTGGCGGTGTCTCAATCTCTGCACCTTTTTTTTTTTTTTGTCTGGGAAAGCCTCATTGGGTGCAGGTAGGCGTCCTAGAACTTCCTCGGACTGTCGATTGGAAACACGGGAACGAGGGAGAAATGTGCTGTGGACATGTTCGCTGAGGTCATTCTTCCTGACCATGTGTCTTGGATCGTTCTAATTTTGGAGCGAGATTTGGCGTGCGTGTGTGTGTGTGTGTGTGTGTGTGTGTGATGAACAGGCAGATCTGCTGCAGTTAATGTAACTCGGGCTGCTCATGATTGTTCATCCTCCCCTTTCAATCTCCTGCTTGAAGTGGATCTAAATGCATGACCTTTTTTTTTTCATTTTGTGCGTGTGTGTGTGTGTGTGTGTGAGTGTGTGGTGGTGTGTGGCGTAGTCACTGGAGCGCGACATTCACATATCAATGATGACAATGATGTGTGCAATTTAGCCTTTTCACCTCCCTTCTCCTCCTTCTCCTCCTCTTCTCCACAGACCACAGGCCCTTGTCTGTCTGAAAAAAACAAACAAAACAAGAACACACACAGAAACGAGTACATTTTGAGGTGTATGCCCGAGCCAACATGGAAGTATCTGTTATTAGCAGCCAGGCTCATTCGCTGGCTCGCTCTCCTGGCCTGCTCACCAGGCAGCTGTGTGTTTGTACGCATTGTGTTTCTGTTTCAGCGCAATTGTGTGGCTCTACAAAAACTATTGTCCAGCTGTACCTGCTACCTGCGCTCCTGGCAGCCGAGCAGGAAATATTAGACGCCTATTAGGTTACACCTCACATGCTGCTATGTAATCCGAGCCTATTCATCTTTGTGGACTCATGTTAAAAGAAACAGGTGCTGCTTTTAGACGCTCCGAGAGTCCTGCACAATGCCGGTTCCATTTGAATCCTGATCACTGAACGAGAAAAAATGGGTCGATAAATGTTATCGATCATTGTTCATAAATATTGTAGTTTTATTGTGTAGTAAGGAGGACGATTCAGGTGCCTACTCAAGCCAGGAATCATTAGTATCATTTTACAGTATGATTGGATTAAAATAATTTAACTTCTAGTAAAATACATGAGAAATTAAAAAATGCAATAACTCGTTTATTAGTTCTTAATGTTTTTCTAGATTTTATTAAACATATGATATATATTTAACATATACTGTGGACTTCATATTAAAAATAAATACACACATTTTTTAAGGAGCAGCACCTACACTGTATATTATACAGTAGTTTATCTATACCTTTTGATCTACCTGTAGCTATACTACAGTACATATATGATGACAATAATTGTTTATGATTATTTGCATTTTTATATTTTCTATTCAGATTTTACATATCCTGCATAGATAATTCTCAGAAATAAAAATTACACATTTGCCACGGCCTGTTCCTATAAAATGAAATATAACCACATATATCATAAAATGTTTTTTTTTTTTTTTTACTTATTTACTAATTACTTAGTTGCACTATTGAGACATCATAAATGATGTTGCTTGTTTTTAGGCTGGGAATATTATAATCGTTGATTCTGTTGGTGTGTTCTTCATCCTGGAAATGACAATTCAATCTTTTTTCTCCACATCTGCAGATAATTCAGGTTGAGTTTTAATTCCATACTGCTGAACTTTGGCAAGTGTGTAATTGAGGTAATTTACCCACCAGATGACCGATAGCGCAGGATGTCTTATGAAATGGAAACGAATCGAATGACAATCTGTTCCCTGAATACGTCTAAACGATTTAATGCCATAAAGGCCCCTGATTACTCAAGAACAAGTCAGAGTATGCTAGCTTTAAAATCCTGATTATTATTATTATTTTTGATAGGTTTATTATTATTATTAGGATTATTCAAATTGTAATTTTTTTGATTATTTTTTTCTTAAGTAGGTTTTGTAACGCAATGCTTTTTGTTTCGACAGCTGAAACCGCGGGAATACGAGCACTACGTTGGAGTATACGCCACCTACAAGTCAACATGAACATGGTTTCCTCTAAGGTTAAAAAGCGACCATAGTGGGACTGGAGTTTTTCAAGGAAAACCCCGCCTCCTAATTTTTGTTTTTCACAAATCTGTGCCGTCGTTTGTGACAAATTTAAAACTGTCTTCTGACAGAAATCAGACTGTTCAATAAAACTGGCCTTATGACTGTTACTCAAGACTGTTCTCCCTCTCTATTGTCCTCCATTCACTTTTTAAGGATTTAACCTTCTCTACTCTTTGACGTCAATATCCCATGTAAAAACAAAAGAAATCTTTTTTTTTTTTTCGCATACACTGGGATGTACTTTGGATATACGGACCTTTGAACCAAAGCTATTTTTTCAATGCTTTCCTATTGCACAGGATTATAAATCCCCCTCCCTCAAAACATCCAGCACTTTCACAATGACTCTACTCAGATACCCGGTCCAGCTGCAGCTGCTGCTCAGTACTGTGCTCGGCTCTTGTTTGGGTCTGGAGTTCCTCGGAGCACGAGGACAGTGGGCCCGTTTTCTCCGCTGGGACGCCAGCACCAGAAGTGACCTCAGCTTCCGGGTCAAAACGGACGCGTCCACAGCGCTGGTCTTGTACTTTGATGACGGCGGTTACTGCGACTTCCTCCAGCTGATGGTGGTTGAGGGCAAGCTGCAGCTGCGGTTCAGCATCGACTGCGCCGAGACCACGCTGGTTTCGGGTAAACGGGTCAACGACAGCAGCTGGCACTCGGTCACCGTGAGCAGGGCCAACCTGAGGACGGTGCTTGGCGTGGACGGAGACAGCAAGGCCGACGAGGTGCGACCTCAGAGGCAGTACATGAAGATCGTTAGTGACCTCTTCCTGGGCGGAGTCCCCCAGGACATGCGCAGCTCGGCCCTGACCTTACCCACCGCCAAGGACCTGCCGCCTTTTAAAGGAGTTATCAGGGACCTGAAATACGGCAACAAGGAGCCTACGCTGCTTAGCAGCCAGAGGGTCCGGATGGACACGGAGGGTGTCTGCACCGAGAACCCGTGTGAGAACGGAGGGATTTGCGCTCTCGTGGACGGGGAAACTCAATGCGATTGCTCCAAGACGGAGTACAGCGGGCGGTTCTGCAGCGAAGGTAAAGCGACGTAGATCTTACAAATGTGTACGCTCAACGTTTGATGCAGTTTTTATGCAGTTCCCATGTGTCGATTTTTCAGGATTTCATGAGTACCTTTAAGCTACACCAGTGGTCCTTAAACTCCAGTCACATGATTTCTCACGGTGTACTTCTCTGCCTTTTTTGCCTTCAAGTGTGTAATGTCGATTTCATTGCTAGTTTAAAAAAAAACTATTATTATTATTATTTTTATCCCTTTAAACCATCACATCTCAGGTCGATTTCCAGAAAAGCATCCTCCTGAGAACGCTCCTAAGATGGAAGCTCTCTCTCTCGGAGAATTTGACAGTATATGTGTGAGAATTTCAGCTTTGATTCATTCACATCTCTTTCTCTCTCTCTCTCTCTCTTCCCATCATGTAATGTACAATGTATTAATAATGCAGAGCTGACGAGCTTACATTTCCTACAGGATTTTAGGAAATAAGAACCTTGTTTCCGAAGACCTTTTTTTGTTTGTTGTTGTTGTTCAACGTTGTGGTGTATTTGTGTATCAGCATTCCTGCTGTAGCCATTTTAGATTCTCTGGGGATTTCAAGGTGGCTGGTGGCCATTTCACAGCTTTATGCTCTGATGTTGCTGGTTCAATACGACAATGTGACCTTTCTCTTCTTTTTGTTTTTCCTTTTTCCCTTTCTTTTGTTCAAGCAGATCATTTTCACAAAGGTCACGGTGATATTGTACATGAAGTCATGATTGACGTTTTGTGATGGAGGAAATAACCACTGGATGTTTGATTTAATCGCAGTCGTTTTGATGTACATTTATTCAGTGTGTATGAATATTGACGAAGGAGCGAATAATGATTTTTAAGTTTTCCTTGAAGCACCTTTAGATCCTGGTGCATGAACCCACCACTGCAAGGTACCTAAAATGCTGAGTTTACTTTTATTTCTCAATTATTCTTGTGTTGTGCTGAATTGCTATTATGCATAGTTACATCTCTCTTTTGATCACTACGATGCTTTTAAATTAGAGCTTTAAAAAAAAAAAATTAAAAATGAAATCATGTCTGTTTTTAAAAACTCTGATTGAAATGAATGAATTGCACAAACCAATGGTTAAAAAAAACAACAACATAAAAGCAAGGATGTTTCTGACTCTTAGACCTCAGGCTTTTTCCTTAAAGACTGAAGCGTTTCAGTTGGGCGGGTGATGAATGGGGAGTGTGCCGTGCCATGTTGGTTAGTTCTCCTCACTGCAGACACAAACCTCTCCAGCGCTGCCTGGAACACAAAATGGCTGAACCCCCGATTATGCTTCGTTTAAACGATTTCGGTCGACACGGGAGCTTTGTGTCCGATGTCGCAATCGTGCACCGCATGTGGGAGTCTGCATGGGGTTGTTGGATAAGAGAGAGCGTCTTTTGTCGCGGTTTTGTCGCTATCTATGTAGAGCAGCGCTCGGGCGGAGATTATATCCACTACGGTGCTGGCAGACGAGTCGCTCGCACGGGCGCTAGGCTCAAATTTATAGTGGAGGCTGGGTAGGGGAGAGAGGCAGGAGTAGAATTTTAGCCGTGATTTATTGTTGTTGTTCCTCTCCATCTTGTTTGGTTGGCAGGATTCTGCAGTCTACTGATATCAGCCTGCGCTAGTAAAAGCAGCTCTGAAGCCTGAGAAAGAGTGCAGGCCATCGTAAAAGAATAAATAACCTAATTTATTGGACCGAAAGCAATTTATTTGGTGAGCTGGGGATGCTTTTAAAAACTCTGCCCTCTGGCCGGAAGATCATATCTCATCACATCTCGTCTGCTTTTCGCTTATCCAAATATGAACAGGGTTAAATATGTACATAAAAAAAGTCGTTTGATGTTTGGAAATCCTCAAACACTTTGCATTAATCCTGCACCATTAATGCATCGTAAATGCACAGTAGTGTAGGACTATAATATTTTACAATTCCAGGTATAAACTCTTGATAAATACTGTATACAGTACCCAAGTGCAGTGCTGATTAAATACACCAGCAATCAGAAATACAGAGAATTTGTGATTAATCCTGTAGTCATAAAGCATTATAATCACTTCTATATCAGTTACATGAAACACAAAGTGCCTTATAATGCCAGGTATTATAACACCAGTATGAGTGCTCATAACAACATTCATATGGAATCTTTTTATTAGTTTATAATGTTTGTCATAATCCTGTAGAAGAGCTCACAGTTATATCGGATAAGATGTCACAATATGGTACAAACTCTTCAAAACTTCATAATGCAAGGCTACGTAACACATTAAGTCATTTATTCATAATGAAATTGTGAACAGTCTTGTTATGATGTGTTATAACAGGCTCTGGCGTTATACTCGCAGTGACTTACGCAGTGACTCATGTTAGTTATTAATAACGTGTACAGTATATACAAACTCATTGTGTAATAAGTGTTTTATGAAAACATGATATTTTATGAAAACAGACATTATATAGTCATGCGTTCTTGGTTTGTAGAGTGCTATGTAGTATGTAGTGCTACATTATATCTACATTACCAATGAGCATTTATGTAGGATTAAGTCGGCCATGAAGCACAAGTTCATCATCGAGTTCATCAGGTTGGGTTACATGATTACACCAGTTTAACATGTGATGTCATATTTTTTCTTATGTAACTTTAATGCATTTAAATCATATATTTTGTAGATTATTAGTCTAATAATAATAATTATTAATATGACACCTATTGTTGCTTATTTGTAGTCTTGTTTATGATTTAGTTAAAAACAAAGAATGTGTTATAAATAGTGCAGTATAACCAAGTAATATCTTTTTATACTGTAATACACTACACAATGAGGTACTTGCTGAAGTAACACGTTATGAACATTTTCTTTAAACAATTCATAATGCATAATATTGCTATAAAGTGCAATAATAATTATAATTATATAGGCTCTCTTATAAAGTGGTGGAGTGTTATAGATAAATATGGATTTCATAAAAAATATATATAATTGTGCAACTTGACAGTCTAATGTCTTACAGATACAGTATAATTTGTAGATTGTTATGCATGCAGCTGTAAATGTTTATGAGCAGTTATACAGAATTATACAGAAGGTGCTATGTATTTTAAACACAGTAATGTGCTCACACTGCGTTGTGCATACAGAATTCATGCGAGGTATTTCTCTAAAAAATAAATATGAACACGTTGTTAAAACGCATTCGTACACATACTGTAGTTATAATTGTTTATAAGAATGTCTTACACTTTATCATTAACATTATCTGATTACTTAATAGACTGATTGCTAACATGATGCATTGTAAGTAGTATTCATAGCATGTTACATCACCAGGCACCACTGAAATACCTTATTATAAATAGCTATAATGATGCATATAATGAATTATAACGCATTATGACCTGCTATGAGTGCATTCATAAGTCATTATACATATGGCCTTTATAAACCACAGCTTCCGAGCGAGTCTTTATACATTATGAGGAAAGACTCTTTTGATTCAGGTCCATATGGCAACACTTGGTCAGCAGTGTAGAAATTAGCCCGCGACGTGTGTTATAGAGAATAGATTTGGTTCCAAACACAGAAACAACAACAGGAACCTGACACTTCCCTCGACGGGCAGATGGCTAAAATGGCCTCGGAACTATTTGCAGTTGCTGTAGCGTATGTTCCTCGCTCGGTGGCAAACGTGACAGCCGCACCGCTACATTACATGCAAATGTGTGTAGTCTTTCACAGCCTCGAAAATAACAAACGGGTTTTGGCTGCCAAACAAACGCTCAGTATGTTCTTTCTCCCCATGTGGACGGCGCTTGAATTTAATGCGCGCGGACTTCGGATTTAATCCTGCCGAAGATCAAATTATTAGCCGTTGGAGAGGATGAGACGACTCGCAGTTTCGGGTTACAAGTTGATGACGGATCTTGAGGTTTTGACAGAAGAAACTGCTGGGATCCTTATCGATTTTGGGGGAAAGAAAAAAAATGATAGAGAAACTGGGTCAGGGGAGAAACACGAGAACAGCTTGGGAAGAAGGAAGGAGAAGAAGCCAGGCTAGACGTTGTCAGATGTGAGAAAATCAGGCTGAGACAGTGCATCGGACTGAACTTTAGTGACATACAGTATACTGTAATACCCGAAAATCAGCTTGGAGAGAGCAGGCGTACTGTATGTACCGTTCTGTGCAACGACACAATCTGGAAATAAGATACCATGAAAAAAAAAGCGTCTGAATTAATTGTGTGATTTCTAATATAGCTCTGATTAGCATAAATTTAAAAAACGCACTAAAAGAAAAGCTTTTATGATGCACTGGGGAGACAAGAACCGAACCCGGCCACAGTGCTATCTACTACGC
The DNA here is from genome assembly GCA_026413445.1 of Dolichallabes microphthalmus. Lineage (NCBI taxonomy): Eukaryota > Metazoa > Chordata > Actinopteri > Siluriformes > Clariidae > Dolichallabes > Dolichallabes microphthalmus. Next base: position 2,216,389 of record JAOTQY010000002.1, read on the forward strand.
CACTATGACGCCTGATTTGAAACTATTCAAATATGACTTAGTACCTCCAGCACTTGATGTGTGCTTAGCAGAAGTTTTATATATTCGCTATATTAAATGTTATAACCGCACAACACGTAATGCCAGGTTACATAATACATTATTACTGTACATCCGTTCATAAGAACACTTTATGCTCTTTTTACAATGTAACATTCACATCTTATGAACATTATGTTAAGCGTCGTTATACATGCCGTATGATATATAAAATGCTATCTGTAGATGCATAAAACTACAGAATATTCCATAATTCCAGATTATGCAACATCTTCTTAGAGCATATAGCTTCATATACATATATGATGATACATATACTGTACATACTGTATATGATGAATTATGATGAAATATTTACATGTCAGGCAGAGACTTTATCACTTATGATTTGCGCCTAGTCTTATGTCAGGCGTTATAATTTAATACATTTGTTAATGCACTATTAAACATTCCCATATGTGATAATAATGTTGGGTTACATAACACATAAATCACATAATGTCTTACTGTGAAGTCATATATTTATAAGCCTTAAAACAACTTATGAGCATTCATACAATGAAACATAGATAATATGTATGCTGTGTGATAAAATTTGTAATATTTTAGCAACCCAGAGTATACACATCCATAATGCGAAGTTACGTACTGTAACACATCATGGTATCCGCGTATAGGAACATTGCATAATGTTATAATCAGTTATTATAAGTACAGTGCTGTTACGTAACATGATTTTATAAACAGTTCTTATACAGTATTATTTTGGGCATTCAAATATATTATGAATGCTATATGAACGTATGTCAGGTTACATAACGTAATCACATATGTTTATAACAATGGCATTACAGATAAAAATGTTATAACGCATTTTAACAAAGGTTGTTATCTCCTATTACACTACATTGCTGTTTAAAAACGCCCTTATGAGCATAATGTACTACAGTTAATGTATTTAACTTTGTACTAGGTAAAGTGTTACGTAACCTGGCAACCATGTCGTGAGTCTTAATCTGGAGAGTGTTAAATGTAACAGAAGCTACTTATAAACACTTATACAGGATTGTGTAAGCATTATGCAAGCATTATTATAAAAAGAGAAAAAGATAACATAGTGCCAAGAACAGAGTAATGTTATAATGCATTATAAGAAAGACTGTGTAGTTATAACTTGCAGTTAAAACATGTACTGTATTTGTACGTATGTAATTATAGCAACTTATGACTACTTCATCATGTTCTTTAATAAATAAAATAAAATTGATAATTATATTCAAATTGTATTGACTATTAAATAAAACATACATTTCAATAAATCCTTTACAATTGATTGTTTTTGGCATTTATTACAGTACGTGTTTAGTGGAAGCAGAAGTAGAATTAGCATCATTAACATATTTTAGTTCTTTACTCTAATTTAGTAATAGAGGTGCAGAAACTAAAAAACAACCAGCAACCCATATACGGTACATCTCATTAATGATCGGTTTATTACCACGTCGGGATCCCGGTTTCTCCATTCGATCCCGCTAGAGTTTGGGACAGATCCAGAGAACCCGGTTTAGCGTAACAGGCTCAGGAACGAGAAGTTGTGTCTGCAGTAAAGGAGAACTCGAACAGGCTTGAAAACATGTGGACCCGAGTTCCACGTAAGCATCAGCGTCTCATAAATCCATGGCCCTCTCTACAGGGAGCAGGTTCTGTCCTAATGCCTGTTTGGATTTATGGCTCAGACGAGGATGTGGGTTACAGGAAAGCGTGTTAACCCAAGAAAGCACATAGATCTTTCTGGTGTAATGGGTCAAAATAAAAACGTTTGTGAACATGCACAGGGCTCTTATGGAGCCTCGTGCATGCTGGCAGGTGTGCCACGGTTTGCATGATGGATTTCATGCAACGGCAACAAGAGTGGACTCTAATGTGGGACATCTTTCTCTCTTCTTGTTTTTTGTTTTTCTTCTCTTTTTTTTTGTCCCCTCTGCTGATTCTCTGATGCTCCGACCACAGAGGCCAACACCATCCCAGGTGAGTTCACAAAGACAACTACAATACATGCTAAGTGTGTGTGTGTGTGTGTGTTTGAGGATAATAAGGCCAGCTCTATGAACATATTCTTGTCAAGTTATAACATCTCCATAAGGTATTATACATTGTTACAATTATCTATTCTATCTATTATTAAAATAGTGTTCATAACATTGTTACAAGAAAAAAAAAACCCTTATAAACTATTAACTAACCCTTATAGCAAAATTTCCTTGGTATTGATGTGTTATAAATACAGCTTATAATATATTAATAATATGCAATGCCTGTTAAAACTATATAAGTAGTGACTTAATAATGTTTGCATTAAATGGAATCATTGCATGGATTTAACCAGTGGGTCATATGGCATTTATCCTTTGATCATAGGGATTAATAAAGTACATAGGACTTAATGCATACATTATATAACATAAGGTGTTACACATATAATGATAATTATTATAATTATAAGATACAAAATTATAATTCAAAGAGATATAACTATTTATGAAAATGAAAGCAATGTATATTGTGCACTGGGGGACAATGCTGTATAAGTAGTGCATATGTAGTGTGTAGGGTATATAATGCATTAACATTATACACAAAAACAAATTATACACACTTCAGGAAAAGAAAAACTTGTATAAATATTTTTAATACTTAATGTATTG